>JXTB01000697.1:145119-165040 GCA_002914805.1 Parasponia andersonii
CGAATACTAAATGGGCTCAAAATCCGAAAATTATAAAAATACCACATTTTGAAAGTATTTAGAAAAATACCACAATTTTGTCCCGATAATCAACTGCCTTCCGGTTATCGTTTTAACACTTAAAAATCATGAAATTTCAGGTTTCAAACTCCTTTATCACGTGGTATAATTCTCTCGGGAAAAATAACCCAATTCCGGAATAATTACGAAAATATCACAAAATTTAAATATTAAAATATTGCTACAGTAGCCAACTTCTTACCGGAGCTGAGCTGAAGGACGAGACTGGTCGGAAATAAAAGCTGGCGTCGAGATGATTAACGGTGGCGGCGCTGCGGTGATTCGACGTCGGACGGCGGCTCGGCGGAGAAAAATCCGTCGCGGCGGCGTGAACTTCCATTCGAGATTTCTCCGGCGACAGGCGGCGGAGTGAGGCGACGACACTGGGCGCGGTTTCGTCGGCGGCTGGGCAAGGGTGCGGGGCGGCGCATCGGGCAAATCTGCGGCCGGAGGGGCGTCGAATGAACTGTGGCCGAGGGGATGAAAATCGGGGGTTTCGGTGGTGAAGAAAGAGAAATTGGGGGGGGGTTTTATGCAATTTTTTAAAAACTGTAGCAGTGGGACACGTGGCACAATCTGATTCGACCAAAAAATAAGTTTCTGAAATTCCACTTTGGCCACAATTTTAAAAGATTTTTTTTCATTTTAGTCCCTCCTTAATTACACTCTTGTCCCTAATTTGAAATTTCTTTTTCACTTTTACCCTAACTGTATCTAGACATAATCTTGTCTAGATTCAACACCAAATTTATTTCTGATTTTTATTTAATTAATCTAAAAATACAAAATTACCAAAATACCCTTGAAGTAAAATTACTTAATTACCCTTACAAAATTTAGGATTTTACATTATTTCTCTATAAATTTAAATTAATTAATTCAAAATTAATTAATTAATAATAATTATTAATTACATGTAGATAAATTATTTATCTAGATAAAGTGAGAAGTAATAAAAATAATGTAATATCCAATACAATGTTTATAAGAGGTGGAATTAGGGACCTATGACCTGTAATTCAAGTTTCAATAAATTATGAAAATTAATTAAACTATTTAATTAATTTGTCTAATTTATTAATTCTAGTATTACTCTACTAAAAATTCAGAATTGTACTCTCGAAATTATATAATTAATTTACTCAAAAAACAACGAGCAATCCATTGATCTTCTAATCATTATATGTAGTTCAATTCTCCATAGACAATTCATAATTAGAATTAGGTTATATTCTATTTATCTCTCCAATTACATCTTTGTCCTTGTATAAGATTGATTCTCTAATGAACAATTAATTTATAAATCTATTAACTGTTCAAGTCGTGAATCAATACACAAGGGAATCATTTTCCTAACTTCGTGATGAAAGAATAGATCAAGTATTTCAATCTATTTAAAAAACAAACATTTAACGACAAGTATGTTAAAGAATATAATAATATAAATAGGAATATAATATATCGGGTGACCGGTGCTGCAACTCGACCGTGAACTCGATCGGCAACATAGTGGCACTTGAAGTTGTACGCTCCTGTTCCGTACACCTTCGTCATTGTTGTTAATGTAGTCAAAGATTAGGGTTTTATAATCGGTTGGTCCAACGTTACGAACTACGAAGGAGATGAAGATAGAATTTTGAACGATTTCCTTTTGAAGCGAATCTACAAGGGTGGCCATTGATGGAGCTCGTGAGCTTCAAAGGTGAGGTCGCCGATTTCTCGTATATGACCAAGACGAACAGAGGAAGAAATGGGAAAAATACCCTGAAACGCCGTACATAATTCATATATATATAAACAAGCCACCGTTTATTCGACTATTATTTTGTAAAAGACCAAGTATTTTGTAGTTTTCTCTAAATAAAATGCTTTATTTTATGATACCTTTAACATTAAAATTATTAATTATTGGGATAATCTAAGAAAAAAAATCCACCACACTTGACCTTTTTGCTAAAAGAAAGAGATGAAATTTGAATTCATGAGGTAAAGTTATTTTTTGTTTTTTTTTTTTTTTAAATCTCGGAATTTCAAACTTTTTGAAAAATCTAATAATTATTTCGAAAAATACCACTTCTAAAAATATTTACAAAAATTTCAATTTTTACTAATTGATAAGATAATTAGTGTAATTAGTCAAATTATTTAAGGTAATCAAACTAGTTATCTCAAGTAAACCTTAGTTATACCGAAATAACTTAATTAGTTATCTCGAGTACTTTTTAAAAGTACTAATTTTAAAAAATAATATTTTTCTAAATAAAATTTGAGATTTATCAAAAATTTTAGCCCATTCGAAAATTTTCAATTTTTTTTAATTATAGCTTGCATTTTTGTAAGAAACCCACATGAAATTTTTTTATTAATATCAAATAAAATCTTCTCTTATTATTATTTTTAATTATTGATTGACATCCACATAAATAGCTTAAAAGCAGTTTATGTAGACCAATGAATCTTCTATAACATTTCATGAATCTAATTGTGACATCCTTCAAACACGATTTTTTTTATTTATATTATCTAATAATTATAAAAGGTAAAAATATTTTTTTTTCGACAATTTTAACTCCAATTTTAATCTTGCTCATAAATCCAAACAAAATTTGAACGGAAAAACATAAATTGAAAGTTTTGGTTGATACTAATATTTTTTTTTTTGAACTTTAGCAAAAGGGCCAAATATGGTGGGTATTTTACAATATTATCTCATCATATGATCAATTTCATATTTTCTCGTAGAGGGACAACCGTTGAATTGATTTTTTTCGCCCGAATTGTTAATCATGGCATTGTTCCCCTATATAATGTTCTTAATAAAATTGGTTTTTCCGTCAAGTTCATAGGATTCTGTTTGTTTTTTATTCATTAATTTGATAAGTACCTACTATTATTTTTTAAAGAATACAAAATTTGAAATTAATTTTGAGGAAGTTTAATTTTTTATGGTAAAGTTTCAAAAACAAAAATGAAAAATCTGGATTTTTAAACTTCTTGAAAAATTCCAGAATTATTTATAAAAATACAACTTTAAAATTATTTATAAAAATATCATTATGTACTAATTGATGAGATACATGAGCTAATTGGTCAAGTTAGATGAGTTAATCAAGACTAGTTGTCCACAAATAACTCTTGATTTCTCCGAGTAACTTACTTGGTTACCTCATGTACGTGTAAAATGTACTAATTTTTGAAAATATTATTTTTCTAAATATTATTATAGAGTGGCATGTTTCTAAAACTAACTAGATTCCTCATAAATTTCAGGGGCTTCTTACAAAATTCTATATCCAAAATACCAAAAAATAAAAAAGCCTAGCTGGGCCGAATTGTGTGAAAACTATAATTTTTCAAAAGTTTGTTTAGTGTTTTTCAATGATATTTGAGGTAAATAGATAAGTTATATGGGCTAATTAATATAGTTACTTGAGATAATTGGCCAACTTATTTTATTTTAGGTTAGGTAACTTGATTAGTTATTTCAAGTGTTTCTTCAATTATAAAAAAAATAATATTTTTTAAATTAAAATTTAAGATTTTTCAAACAATTTTAAAATCCAGAATTTTTTAATTGTTTTAAAAAATTACCATAAAAAATCAAATTTCTTCAAATTTCAGCCTATCTAGGATTTTTTTAGAGTATGGGTCTAGATTTATGTAAAAATTCCATTAATTTTTTTTTTATACTCTACTCTCGTTGCACATCTCCTCCCCCTTAGGGCTTAAGATTGCGCGGCCGTTTTCTTTGAGCCAACACAAAAAAAAAAAAAAAAAAGAAATAGAGAGAAAAAATCCATCTTTATTAGCCAGCTGATTTGCCTCATTAGTCCCCCGAACTTTAGGTTTCTCGGCATATTGGTTCTCAATCTTTTTTTTTTTGGGAAGTCCCCAAACTTTGTGTTTATGTGGAACTGTAACCCTGGAATCTAACTCCATCCAAAATCTACGATAAAAGGGCACTGAGGAGCATATGCGACTAATTAAAATAAAAATACTTTTAGATAAATAAAAACTTCAAAGAACTCTATTTAAAAGGAAAAAAGATAGTTGAATTTATTTCCATCGCTGTACCTTACTTTCCCCTCCATTTCGCTTGAAATGAAAAATCATATAGCCCTTTTTGGCGTTTAAAAAGTCATTCTACATATAAGTTTCTCTCAAAGTTAGTAGCAAAACCCCTCTTTTTATGGTTGGCAAAAGTGGTTGAATAATAAATTGACGTGTTCGTTTCCAACATGAAATCTCTGCACCTTTCACATGGACTTTATATTCATTCTCTCTTTCTTTCCTTTTTTTGGTTGAAAATAAATGCTCGGTTTTTTTCGATTGAATAATATGCCCCTTTTGTCATAATAGGACGAAAAACACACCTATCGAGATATTATATATAATTAAGAAAAAGACAACAGAGCTAGGGTTAGATTTTTCCAAAGATCACCCTTAAGAAGCCAAAAGAAATAAACAAACAAAAAATGGTTCAACTTGGAGATGGTGGATCATTTTACGAGCGCATGGGTAGCAAAAACTTGATTATGATGAGTGGTCCACAGTCCATATATACATTGGTCCATGGCGAAACTCTGTCAGTTATATTTGGGGTGCATGGGACCTAATATAATTTATAAATAATTAATTTACCCTTACTTATGCACCCTAAAATATTAATAAGGCCAGACTCTGCGCATGTCTTCACGCACCATACTCTATTCATGTTCATCCTTCTTCCGGTTATCTTTTGCTGATACATCCAAGCTTAACAATGGCGTCGTTGCTGCTCTTGTCGAAGCCATTTTCGAGAACTAGTTCGAGTAAAGAAGGCTTCTCTTGTTTGGAATCTCTTTCCTCTTATCTTCCAAACTTGTCTTTATCTCCTTCTCTTCGCGTCAAGTTCTCGACCATGCCACCAACTCCCAAGAAACTCCGTGAGTCTTTCTTTCTCTCTTTGATTTGATTCGTCACATTCTTGTTTATATTTTAATTATTTGTTTCTTCTGTTGATTGACTTTTACCATTTTTCTTTTGGGAAATTATGTTTTTTGCCTCTTAATTTTTCATTTTCTTTTTCTTTTACTTTTGAAGTTTTTTTGATCATTTTGGATTAATTAGTCTATAGATGTTTTTATTGTGAATTCTATTAGAAAAAATGATCCCCGCTCAAGGACTGGTCGTGCTATATGATTTATCCAATACAGAACATATTTATCCAATTTTTTTACTAAATCGTATAAAATTACTGGTCTCTAAATGAAACTACATCAAAAACTATATACGTATATATAGGTATATTTACATAAAATTACTTATGCACGTGATTCTCCAATAATGTCGTTTCTTAACTCGCTGTCACTCATTCACGTGTATTTTTAGCAATATGGTTGTGGATGACACTTCCAGATTGCAATAGTGTCTAACAAAGATTAGGCGAGAAGAAAGATAGAAAGTAATGAGAGATATATCTGATGTATATGTAAATTGTGTTTGTATTTGATGTATTTTAGTACTAGGTATATTAACTAATTAATTAGGCTAGTTGGTACGTAAAGGAAAGAAGAAAGATAGGAATGAAGGGGATCAAGAAAACTCTAAAGCTTCCCGAAGTTGCTTAAAATTAATGAATATTAGTTGCAAATTAATACCATTAAAATTCATTAAAATTAATGAATATTAGTTGCAAATTAATACCATTAAAATTCGGGGCTGAGGAACTTGATCAATGATCAGAGCTTATATATAAATCGTGACACATTTTTGAATATATATTGCGGGTGAGTGACAGAGGTACGTGCAGCTGGAAGTAGTTTTGGAACTCATTTTCGTGTTACAACTTATGGAGAATCTCATGGTGGCGGTGTTGGTTGCGTAATTGATGGAGTCCCTCCTAGACGCCCACTCTCCGAAGCTAATTTGCAAGTGGAACTTAATAGGAGGTATTTGAAACTCTGGGTTTTTCTTTTTGGAGAAAATACGCACTAAGACTTCTTGATTTACGTCAAAATCATAGTGACACCCATTATACCGAAAGCATTTACTTTATACTTTCTAAATTCAAACTATTTACTTAAACACCGCCTCTGTCTCTTTGGAACCGAATTTTGGAGTAAAAAAATTGCATGGAAAAAATTATTAAAAAAAAAAAAGAAAAATATTTTTTCTAAAAACTTATAAGACTTTATTTTGATATTTTTGGTTTTGCTAATTAATACGTCAAAATTTTATATACTAAACAAATAAAACTTTATTATTTTTTTTTAAAAAAAGTTCTATCATTTTTTGTTTTAATCTAAATAAGAAAAAGTGATATCTTTAAAATTTTTTTTTTTATTTCCCTTCTAAAATCCAAATTCCAAATGCGGAAATACGAACTATTTCTATTGAAAAACAGAAATAATTAATAGTTTAAATTAAAAGATTAACATAGCTTATAATGTTAAAGTTGTTTCTGTTTCTAATTTTTTTCACACCTTTAATTCGGAGGCTGTTAGTGTAATTTTTTACTTATTTTTGAAACTTATACAAAATTAATCGTTAATTTAGTTTTAGATTAATTGTCGGAGTTAACCAGTTACTTTGTCAGCTTAATTATACACTAAATAATTTCGTTGCAATATTTGGTACAATAAGATGAACTTGTTATATATTTGATGCCAATCGTTCCCTTAGTATACTAATTTTTCCCCACTAAGATCATTTCCGCTAAAGATTATTTTAATGTTCCTTTTGATACAAAGTTGTTTGCGAGCTCACAATTGAAGTCATGATACATATAGGAGGCCAGATCAAAGTCAAGTTACTTTTCCTAGAAAGGAGACTGACACGTGCAAAATACTTTCGGGAGTTTATGAAGGTTATATCTATGTAATATACAGATAGTTATATACATAAATATATATGTTTTTCATCTGATAAATTCTCTTAGAGTTTGGATGATCGTATATAATTTACTACTGGTGCTTCTAATGATATTTTATATATGGACTGCAGGAATGACTACTGGAACACCAATTCATGTATTTGTGCCCAATATTGATCCCAGAGGACATGTAAGTTGTGATGACCCAAAACTGTGACTAGTGGTAGAAGAAGAGTTTCGCAAAGATGAGAAACTACTTAATTATTTGAAAGGTATCTAAAAAGTTTTAGTTTTATAAAATGATCCATTTTAATAAAATATTTGAAAATTCATCCCGTGAATAGCTCAAACATCTCCTGAACTTTTGTGACATTTCTCAGTCTTTCCCACTCTAGAACAGCTTCTACCTTAATAGGAACGACTAAAATGCCTCCGTGAGAAATCACATACTCAAGAACTTCACTTTTAACATCCAAAAATTACACTTCGATTTCTTACCGTACAACTGATGATCTCTTAAAGTCTTAAGTATTATCTCTAGATGCTTGGTATGCTCTTCTCGAGTTTTGGAATACACCAGAATATCTTCGATGAACACAACTACAAAACAATTCAAAAATAACCTGAAGATCAGATTCATGAGATCCATAAATGCTGCGGGAGCATTCGTCAAACCAAACGGCATCACCAGAAACTCAAAGTGACTATATCAAGTTTTGAATACTGTCTTAGGTATATCATTCTCTCTTATCTTCAACTAATGATCATTAGATCTCAAATCGATCTTGGAGAAGAATCTTAGACTACCGAGTTAGTCAAACAACATATCTATCCTTGGCAAAGGATATTGTTCTCCACTGTCAACTGATTCAACTTCCTATAGTCCACATAAATTCTCAACGAACCATCAGATTTCTTAGCAAATAAAACAGAAACACTCCAAGGGGAAGTGCTACTGTGAGTGAAGCCTTCGGAAATCAGATCATCCAATTGTTCTCTTATTTCTTTCATCTCTGCAAGCGCCATGCGATAGACTGGAACAGAAACTAGATGAGCTCTAGGAACTAGTTCTATACAAACTCAACCTCCCTATCTAGTGGTAACCCCAATAACTCTTCAGGAAACTCCTCCGAATACTCACACACCACCGAAAACTATAGGTCTTAATCATTTGTTCTCACCTCGCCATCAATGATAAATAAGTTTCAATAACACTCAAGTTTCTTTTTTCTACCCATGCATACTTTTAGAACAAGATTAGGCTTCAATGGACTCATTTTAGCCTGATAGACAGAGGATACCCATCACTAGGAAAAAAAAGGCACCTACTTCGTTTGACAGTCTATAATAGCTCGACACTTTAACAACCAATTCATACTAAGTATCACGTCATACTACCCTACTGGTAATACAATCAAATCAGCAAGAAGTTTCCTATCACCAACCAGAATTTGACAAGACTTACACACACTAGACACATCGGCTACTCCTCCCATAAGTGTACCCAATATCAATGCATAATCCAAATTAAAAAATTCCAACAATAAGGCTGAGTAAAACCCCAAGGGTAATACTAATACAGATAAAGCTTAGAGGAAGTAAAAGTCTGCGAAACACCCTATGACTGTTGCGGCCTTGTCTGAGTATTTTGATAAGAAACAAAATTTGACTAGCTCTTCTATGGCCCTCCCTCAAAAAGATAAGACTTCTGCAGATGGTTAGGACTCTCCTTCTAATGACCCTACTGACCAAAAACAAAACAACCCCTATATGGACTGCCTCTGCTACCCTGGGCTGACCACTGCCCCTAGTTCCTTCTAGTGGCTTTTCTGTCATTAACTCTCTGCTGGGTCTTCTTGGAATATAATCCCTATTCGATGGTTTCTACTCGCTGGGCAGCCACTGTAATCTCAGAAAGAGTAAAGAAAGTCTAAGTGCCAATTATATTTAAAATGTTCCGATTCAGACGAATCCTGAACTTAGCAACTCAGTACTTCTTATTCATACCTGGTCTAAGAGCAATACTTGCCAATCTAGAACTCTATCAGGTACCCATACAATATTCTGTTACCTTGAATTAAAGTCCCAAACTGGTTCACAACTTCGTCATGTTGATCCTCATTGGCATATTGAACTTTGAAAATCCGTTCAAAATCCTCCCACTAGTGAATGACACTCCCCGTCAAATGGGTAACAACAAATACAGTCTAAAACTCAACCCGAGAACTGAGGACTTGAAAGTATCTTTCCATCTCATGCAATCAAGTAATTATCATGAGAGCTTCTAGTTTACCATCAAACTTCCTTGGATAGAGATGCATGAACCGTTGGAGATGATCAAACTGATCCAATTGTCGAACCCTTGGAGCTGGAGACTGAAAATTTGGATTACTCATCTGAACAAATGCCTATTACATTACCTCGATTAGATGAGTGAAATCTGGATAAGGAGGTTTGGCACCCGGCTGGTGCCTCAGACATCTTCTTGGAGGCATCCTTAAAAGTCTGAAATAATATGCCAAACTGTTAATGATATAATGATGCATAGTTTTCATAGAGTTAACTTTAATCTTGTTTAATAGTGATATATCCGAGCTGTTAAACACAAAGCTCTGATACCAAAATTTCTGTCACGACTCAAACTACAGCTTGTGATAGAATGAGAATTTCACAAAGATAGGAAATTACTTAGTTTATTTGTAAGGTATCTAAAAAGTTTTAGTTTTATAAAACGGTCCATTTTAATAAGATATTTGGAATTTCATCTTGCGAACCTTTCCCATAGTTCGTATACACCATTAAACATAAATCGAATAAATATAATTGGAAAAACATAGTTTAAAATAAGGTTCAAGCATCATTCTTATCCACAACAAAAATCAAATATCAGTATAGCATACTTGCATTTATAGACATAAAGAAAGCAATAAACCTGGTTCTAATACTAATCTAGAAACAAATAATTCCAACATCACAAGACACTTTTTTAGCATTACGAAGATGACGAATTACAATCATAGGTGACCTCTTAATCCTCTTAATTATCTAAATCGTACTAGAAACCACCTGAGGAGGAAGGTAGGGGGTGAACATACAATGCCCACTAGGAAAGAAGTTACCTCGATGAAAACGTTTTAGTGATGGAAAATTCCTGCATGGTTAGTTTAGATCTAAAACATACCTATGTATATAATCCAAACTGAAAATTCACACACACACACACACACACACACATATATATATATATATATATATAAAGCAGTGTAATCAAAACCATCAGTCCATATGCACATGACACAAACTAACCCATACCTATGAGCTCTCAGTCTCTTATCTATGGAAACCCAGGGTGATAGCCTTAAGTGTACCTAACAGCTTGACACCTAAGCCTATACTCGGAGGGGATACTAATGTGTCGCCTACAACTTGAAGGGGTAACTAAATTGCTTACGTCAGCCAAATGGAAAAGTAATCAGAAATAACAAACCCCATGTAGGTTTACAGACTCTGTACTGACAATGGGGCACGCATCGCTATACTGTAAACCCACAATACTAATATGGTGCTCGTGTATGATCTTATGACACGTGCAATACAAAATCAGAGTGTGAAAATAATCATATTCAGATTTTTCGATAAAAAAGGCATAATAGGTTTTTACAGAAAAATAGACAATATAACGGCCCTATTTTTTATGTACTCAGAATAGTATGCACTCAGCAAGTTCTCAGAACATACAGTATATATCATACAATCAGATTCTACTACATATATTCAAATAATTCAAAAACCATATTTGTTCTCATATGTTTCAGGAAATAAATTTTATTCGAAAACGATACAAAATGAAGGTAACTAAATCTTTATCTCATAAGAATAGCAATATCACGCTATTGAATCCTCAATGTATCGTTAGATAATTGCCTGGAGGGTTAAGAACCAATTCCAAGCCCTAGATCATCCTCTTGCAATAAACTAACTTCTCAACGGAGTTTCAAATCCTTAAACGGACCTTTTCATTGAATTTCTAACACCCAAAATAGCTAAGTTAGATATATAACTTGTCCAATTCGGGTCCGGGCCCACACCGGACTAGTGAGACGTAAAACGAGGTAAATCTTATCCGTCTGATTTTGATTTTTATGTTGGTCACTAAGCATAGTTTACGTGGTAAATCTTATCCGTCTGATTTTGATTTTTATGTTGGTCACTAAGCATAGGCTATATATATATATATATATATATCAAACTTCCCCATTTTCTTAGTATAATCCAAAAATAACAATAAAAATAGCATCCAACGACCGAATTAAAAAGTCAAACTTAAGCTCAAAATATCCAAAATAGCAAGTTTCGCTTCGAACAGTATAAGGTTAATATATATATATATATATATATATACTTTGACATTCCTTGCGACAATACGAGTCTAACGGGCCTGGTTTAAGGTCAAACGGTGGCCGGAATCGTCGCCGGTGACAAAAGGCTCCAAATGGGTTTTCTAGTAGGAGGGGCATTAGCGGCTACTGGCGACGGCCAGCAGAGGACCTTAGTGGCATGACGAGCTCACATCAGGCGATTGATAGGCCGGACGATGGCCCAAGGTAGCTACTTTGGCAACACTTTTTCTTCGGCCGAGAGAAATCGAGTGAGAGAGAGAGAAGGAGGTCGAGACCGAGGGAGGGAGAGAAGAGAGAGAGTGTGTGGGAGGGTGAGCCCACATAGAGGATAAGTAGGGGACTATGCAAATTTTTAAAAATTTTCACTAGAGTCCCTGGTTCCTAAATCTTTATCACTTTAGTCCTCAAAATAATTGCAATAGTCTTTTCTCTAATAAATGTTGTAAATTAATCCCTCTATTATTATATCTAGAAAATTGGCAAAATGTCCAAATTACCCTAAAAAATTCAGGGTTTTTACATAAGTGTCCCAATGCTAGAAACTTACCATTAATTCTAATTTTAGAATAATTTTTGTCACATTTTTTTTTTTTTTTTTGTGAAAATAATCTTTTGGTTACCCCAAATCTAAAAAATAAACTCATTATTGTTTTTTTTTCCCTCTTCTCTTGATAACAGAGCCGGTGTAACTCATAAAAAGACAAAACTATCCTTGTATTATGTCATGTAATAGTGCCAATTTGGTAATGTAATAGACTTATATCACATATATGTAAAAAAAAAAAAAAAAAAAAAACCCATCAAATACATATACTTAAAAAAAATGTGAGGCTGCTTAATTACGTATCCATAAAAATAAAAAATAAAAGGACCATTTTTACCGTGTTTACTCTTGAATGTCGCATTCACTCGATCGACTTGAAAATTTGAAACTGTTTTATCTTGCTTAGAGGGTTTTCAACAATATTATATTTATTGTACTTTTAGGATTACAGTGAGATGTTGGTAGCTTATAGGCCTTCGCATGCGGATGCAACATACGATATGAAGTACGGTATTAGATCTGTGCAGGTATAATATATCTTTTTGATCTAGAACAATAACATGTATATTTACCTATATTGACACGTGTTAATAATTTATTTGGCTCTAATTAATTAATATATAATTGAAGGGTGGTGGTAGGTCTTCAGCAAGAGAAACCATTGGAAGAGTTGCTGCTGGAGCAGTTGCAAAGAAGATTCTTAGGGACTTTTCGGGAACTGAAGTCTCTATTTATTCTTAAGAAAATTATTTTTCTTAATTTTCTTCGTTTCTTTAATATACAGGACACAAATGATCATTGCTAAAGATTCTACGAATTTCTCTATTATGCCTGCTTATATATAGTTTAGTGTTCTATAGTTTGTGTCCTTAAATGTTTCAACATATATCTAAAAACTTAGTAGTTTTAGGGTTTGGTGTGGCAATATTTTCATTTGTTGTTAGAAACATTTCATCATTTATTTCGTTAAAAAAAAAAAAAACAAAGAATGATAATGTTACCAAGCAACATTGACGGGATTTCTATGTCCCAAGTATACATACGATTTGTGTGCTTCTACGATTTTTTTTTTAATTATTTGGGTAACCATGTGCATTGTTTCTGATTGGTTAACGAAATTTGGAGCTTTTGAATTCGGTTGAGCTTGTTGATATATATGTACTTTCCAGCATTTTTAATACTTTTCACAATGTATTATTGTTAGGTTCTTGCTTATGTTTCTCAAGTACACAACCTTGTGCTTCCAGTGGAGTTGGTTGATCATGACACTCTGAGACTTGATCAGGTACCATTTTGCAATATGATCACTACTAGAGCTGGTAATAATTTGAACAAAACGTGATATCACATCTCAAAACGCACTTTATATGCACTTTATATGACATGCTTAATAAGAAATTGACTCAAATTGGTACAATTAATTAATTTTTTAATAAAAAATATTAAATAATTACTTCATAGAAAATCTATTTTAATTAATTTCTTGAAAATAAATCGAAAAATAATAAGTAAAAGATTTTATTTATCTTGATAAAGTATATCTGAAATAAAAATATAAAGTAAATGAATAGTTATTTTAAAAGTGTTGTCATACGTCAATTTAATTTAGATAATATTTTCATTAAACATGTAATTTGTAAGTAAGATAAAATTTGTACGATATAAATAGATTAACACGATATAAATAGATTAACACGAAGTGACACGGATTGTTAACTTTCACTGAGAATATTTAAAATTGGTGACGATCCAGGACATGGAACAAATTAAACTTGTTTTAGATAATGTGTACGGTGCAAATAAGAATGTAGGACAGTTGTCATTGATCTAGAGAAAAAGACTCGTCAATGTCTTTAAATTCCAGCTCAATCAATTTATAAACGTACATAGGATGGTTACATGTAGTGTCAATGTCTTTAAATTCCAGCTCAATCAATTTATAAATGTACATAGGATGGTTACATGTAGTGTTCGAGGACTATCTATAATTTTATTCGAGAAATTAGGTAAAATATGCATGAAAATAGGCATATTTTGGTCTATATGCTCAGTTTAAAAACTCTCTGAAAAAATATGCATGTAGACGAAACTACCCTTAAAAATACTAAGAAAAATTATTTCCATCACCTTTAATTGATCTGAATTTTTCTCGCACAGAAACTCTCTCTCGACTGAAAATCTCAGGTAATCTAAGAATTGTAGTACTCCATAGTCCATACTCGTACAAAACCTCGTTCTCGTCTCTTACAACGCCGTCAAACTCATCATTTCCCTATCTTCTCTCTTCATTCTTCTCCACATAGTTATGGGTATAGTCTAAAATAGCATATTATCAAATTTCGAGATATTATGAGGTAATTTATGTGTGAAAAAATCATTTTGAGGTTAATTTTTGTGAATTTTATAAAAAATCACGATAATTTTCGATGATATTTCGATGAAAATTGTATTCTCAGCAAAATTTCATTGAAAATGGTATTTTTGATAATTTTTGATACAATTTCGATGAATTTTTGATGCATTTTCGATGATTTTTGATTAAAATTGTATTCTCAGCAAGATTTCAATGAAAATGGTATTTTTGATAATTTCGATGCAATTTCAATGAATTTTCGATGCATTTTCGATGATATTTCGATGAAAATTGTATTCTCAGCAAAATTTCAATGAAAATGGTATTTTTGATAATTTTCGATGCTATTTCGATGAATTTTCGATGCATTTTCGATGATATTTCGATAAAAGTGGTATTTTTGATAAAATTTTATCAAAAATACCACTTCATCGAAATTATATCGAAATTATGTCGAAAATTTTCGAAAATATCATTTTTATCGAAATCTTAACAAGAATACCACTTTTATCTAAATATCATCGAAAATACATCGAAATTGCACCAAAAATTATCAAAAATACCATTTTCATTGAAATTTTGCTGAGAATACAATTTCATCGAAATATCATCGAAAAACCATCGAAAATCATCGAAAATTCATCGAAATTGCATCGAAAATTGTCAAAAATACCATTTTCATTGAAATTNAAATACCATTTTCATTAAAATTTTGCTGAGAATACAATTTTCATCGAAATATCATCGAAAAACCATCGAAAATTATCGCGATTTTTTTTAAACTCGCAAAAATTAATCTCAAAACGATTTTGTCACACATAAATTACCTCATAATATCTCGAAATTTGATGATATTCTATTTTAAACCATACCCATAACTATGTGGAGAAGAATGATCAGAGAATATAGGGAAATGATGAGTTTGACGGTATTGTAAGAGATGAGAACAAGGATTTGTGCGAGTATGGATTATGGAGTAGTATAATTCTTGGACCTAAGATTTTCAGTCGAAAGAGAATTTTTGTGCGAGAGAGAGATTCAGATCAATTAAATGTGATGTGCATAGATTTTTCTTAATATTTTTAAGGGTAATTTCGTCCACATGCATATTTTTTCAGAGATTTTTTAAACGGAGCATATAGACCAAAATATGCATATTTTACCTAATTTCTCTTTTATTCCACGTACTACAATTACAATTTGATATCAAGTGAAAAACAATTTGATCTTAATTAAAAAACAATTTAAACTTATATGAAAGCAAAAATTTATCCTAAACTCAATGTAAACTTTATCTGAAGTCAAAAACAATTCGACGTTTAGTAAAAAAAAAAAATTTTCCCGAATTTAGAATGTGAATAACCCACCTTTTTGTCACCGGAATCTATTTGCATCACCTTCCTCTTCAAACATTTCGCTAATGGGGCTGAAATTTTTACATCCGTCTTCAGATCCTTCATTTTTGAGGAAATGGAGCTTCCAAGAACGACCAAATAGAGCTTTACAGTATTTTAGGGTGGAGTGATAGCTGAATATGATGGTAGAATCTAGTGTAGATCAGGGAAATTTTTGAGGTGATCATTTTGAGCGTTTTCTCTCTATACACCGTATGACTCAATTTTTTTTCTCTGTGGACTTCACTTTCCCTCTCTGTACGTTTTCAAAATGAGTTTTACTATACGTTTTGGAGGTGATCAGGGAAATACACTAGTTTACTATACGTTTCTGCATCTGTGGACTCAAAAGGTTAATATATGGTGTAGCTTGGGAGGGTATGTGAGAAAGAGTAAGGTGATTTAGATTTTTCAGAGACGTAAATTTGCATTTTTGAATAACTGGGCCTCACTTTCTAATCGTAGGAACATTTATTATTTCAAGTACTGACGAAAAGGTCAATTTTCCCCAAGTTACTCCTAGTGGTGTTCTTTTCTCTTTAGCATTCTTTTGTTCGATAATGTGGTACCTCGAGAAAATAACTTAGAAACTGTTGAAGGAAACTAAGAAATCGGTACCTGGAGAAAATAACTTAGAAACTGTTGAAGGAAACTAAGAAATCCTCTGGTAATGAGACTCACTTTTTGGAAATGAAAAGAAAGATGCACTATTTTAACCCAAGTATGCAATAGGTTATAATAATCCCCTTCTAAGGCTGTTATTTTAACTCCTCGCTAAATAGTTCAACCATATTTTGTGTACTAAGAGCATCTCTAATCCAACACCAAATTGGAGTAAAACAACATTTTGGAGTCAAAAAATGCCTCCAATCCAACGTTAAATCCTACACCAAATTTTGTGTGGTAAATAGTGTTACACCAAATTTGGTGTAAACTATTCAAGTTTTTTTTTCCCCATTATAATCCCTTTTTTTTTAATAAATTCCTACAAAATAATTTATTCTCAATGTATCATTATTTATTAGCTTTTATTATTAATGATTTAATTTATTTTGATTATAATTAAAACTAAAATTTACACTGAACTAGAATAATTTAATTTGATTATTACTAGAATTATAAGTTTTTCCAATAATTAGCAATAACGTGTGAATTAATATATATGTGTAATTGTTTGTGAAATAAATTAATTGTTGAGGACTAGAAAGATTAAAAAGGGAAAATATTTCTTTTAGTGTAACTTTTAGTACAATGGTTAGAGTTAACTGTATAAAAGTTTGTAACTTCTCACCATTTATGATATCTTAGTTAGTGGACACACCAAACGGGCGTATATATCTTAGTTAATGGATCACCATTTATGATATTATTGGATGGTCAAGCTCAAGCTTGTAACTTCTCTAAATATAAACATGTAATAAATATAAGCAGATAGAAAGCAATATTGCCCGGTGCCCTGATCCTGAATATGCACAGAAGATGATTGCTGCCATTGACACTGTCCGGGAGAGAGGGGATTCAATTGGTGGTGTGGTTACATGCATTGTGAGGAATTGTCCACGTGTAAGAACTCTTTCCCTTCCCTCAAAAAATGCCTTGTAATTGGCTAGCCTTTTAATTCGGTCGAATGCGATAAAATGCATTTGTCTTGACATTTAGAAATAACGGGATAGTTACATTGATGATAAATTATTACATTGTCTTTTATCTTTTCCAAGTGTTGCACTTTGTCCTAAACTTATTGACTTTGGCATATTTGACACCGAAGTTGACAAAAGAAGATCTCACATTTTATCACCTAACTTGCTATTTTTCCTTTTTAGTCGAGTGGATACATATATCTTCATTTATCTCTTGGATATCCTCTGTCGTTTCCTTAAATTCAAGAACAATTATATTGCAGTCTTCATTTTTTTAGGGCCAAAATGAGACTATTTTTTACCGATTACGGAACAAAATATGCTAAAATCAATTATTTTGGAGCGAATTAAGTGCAACACTTGACAGAATCATGGGCAATATTTTTAGCATTGCTCTATCTGATATATGCATATTGAATTTATGTACTAATTCCTCATTACGAAAATTAAAGGCTTTACTTGGTCTAAAATCTGTTTTTTTTTTTTTTTTTGGAAAGGGAAGTCTAAAATGTGTTGTGTTAAGGTTCTTTAGATAATTTTTCAGAACCTTTAATATCATGGGTCAGTATGTGACGTGTGGAATGTGTTAATTGTGTTATCAGGGGCTTGGCTCACCAGTTTTTGACAAACTTGAAGCTGAGCTTGCTAAAGCTCTCATGTCAATACCATCAACAAAGGGCTTTGAAATTGGAAGTGGATTTGCAGGTTAAGATTTGATCAAACCTAGATTGATACCCTTTGACTACACACACACACACATATATATATATATATATATCTATACAGTTTAACATATTTTTTAATCATCGAATTCGAATGTTTAAGTGAGCAGTAACATAATTCGTGGCAGGCACTCTTTTGACTGGAAGTGAACATAATGACGAGTTCTTTATTGATGAACATAATAGAATCAGGACAAGGACAAATCGCTCTGGTGGAATACAGGTACCTTATAAGATTCTTTTATTTGTTTTTAGATGTTGAGTAAATTAATGAGATGTCCTTTGCTGAGGGTATAAATTATAGAGATATTCCTAAGTTTTGGTTAAATTACAAAGAACTGTTTGGGATAATTTTTACTTCTTGAAGTAAAAATATTTAAAGATTTTTCTATAAAAGATGGTTATTCATATTTCTTTAAAAGATCTTTTGAATAAAAAAAATATTTTAAAAATTCATCTAAACACTCTAAAAGATTTTTGAGCCCTAAAAAATCGTTGAAAACTATGTGAAATAGGCTCAAGATAAGTTTATCTTGGATTTCAAACATAGAATATCTATCAACTAATTCTTGATAGTAACAAAGAGATCGAGCATCCGAAAAATAACAAAATATATTTCCAATGCACATACAAATGTCATATGTCACAGCTTGTATTTCTAATTCAAGAATGATATTTGTTGTATTGAAAATTTAAAGAGAAGAAATGCTTTATTTGAAAAAAAAAAAAAAGAAAGAATGCTAAGCTGTCCAATCTTATCTAGTTTTTCATTATTGTGTAATCCATATGAACACACTATTACAGAGTACTAACTAAATATATATAAAGAGAGACACGTCTGTTTTTAGCATTCTCCTTTATAAAGTATTTTTTATTATTAAAAAAAATGTGGATAATATGATTTTAGTAAAATCGAGTCCAAGTATATATGTAATTGTTCTTGTTATTAACCCATAAATTGGTGAACTAAAATTGCTTATGGTGGCAAGTAGGGAGGAGTATCCAACGGGGAAATCATACACATGAGAGTCGCTATCAAGCCAACTGCTACTATTGCTGTAAGTCTCATCTCTCCACTGCTCTCTGTCTTAGCCTAGGGCATTCTTGGAACAAATATTTTTGAGGAAATTTTATTGATTCAAATCTGATCACTATAAGGTAAGGCAGCCTTATTAAGAAATAAGAGTCATACCACTAATGGAATCCTCAGTCCATTAGCCTTTAGTCTTGTGAAAGTTTAACCCATTAAATAAATTCTAAAAGGTTTCAAAAATACACCTAGACTTCCTAAAACAGAACGAATGCACTCAGCATTCCATATCCCATAGTCCATCCATACCGATGTTAATCAGAAGAAGTTCAATATAGTTACATACTCGTATAGTCGTATGCTTGGTTTGTATTTCTCAAAGCATTTTGTGGCAAGTATCCTCGATACGCCTATTTTTTTTTTTAAAAAAAGAAAAAAAAGTAGAATTTAACTTATAATCTCTACTTATTACAAATTAAAAAAAAATACTTACTGCTCAATTCTCACTTCACTCTGTTAAAAATTATAAATTTTCATGTCTATCCTCTGTGTGAATCGAAATGAGGAACAAGATTTCAAATAATGGGCACTCTTACTACTAAATCAATGCACTTCGTCATCCTCGATCCACCTTACTACTTGTTTTGTCAAAATTTTTAGTTTATTTTTTTCTTTTTGGTTTCTTAAAAATATAATGCGCAGTCAATATTTGTTTTCTCAAACAATATCTTGAGAATGTGTTCATATTTTATTTTGCTTATAAAAGCAAAAAATAAATAAACAAATAGTAAAAATGTTTCCAAGCAAATTATTTATTAATTGTCAAATAGGACTCTCTTTATGCTGCCCAAATTTATTTATTTTTCTCTTTCTTCAGAAGAAGCAGCTTACAGTGACAAGAGATAAAAAGGAGACAGAGCTGATC
>JXTB01000697.1:165056-175416 GCA_002914805.1 Parasponia andersonii
TAGAGGTATATTGTTGTGTAATAAATTGATTTTTTTTTTCTTTTGGAAAAAGAAGCTCCTAACAAGGGCCCCTTCTTTTCTTTTTTAAAAAAAAGGTTTTCTCCAAAGAAAAAAATAAAAATGAAAATATGAATCTAACAAAATCTGTAATTTGTGCTTGGTTATTTGATGTGTGGCAGCTGTGCCTGTGGTTGAGGCCATGGTAGCTATTGTGCTTCTGGACCAATTAATGGCACAATATGCACAAGGCAATCTATTTTCTCTAAATCAAGATCTACAGGAGCCTCTGAAGTTGCCAAAGTTTGTGGAAATTGATGAAACTGCCGCTTTATCCCTTTGAAACTTTGCCAAAGCCTTTTTAATATATAGAATTCTCCACTGAAACGAGTGAAAATTTTCTCTGGACACTCTAATACATATTTATGAGATGATTTAGTCAAAAGTCCTTTGGTCTAGCCTGTTTATTTTATCTTGTGATTGGGGGTAAGAAATGAGTTATGATTACGTTATTTATACAAAATAATAGTCTTTAGAGCCGTTGTTAAAAATGTTAAATTATTGTTTCTACTTTGATGGAGTAAAAACCTGTAATTTTGTATTGTGATTGATATAAGATAAATGTGGAAGCCTCATTTTTTTAAAAAAAAAATGTCTTTTTGTCTCTCTTTTTTTTTTTTTTTTTTTTTTTTTTTTTTTTTTTTTTTTTTTTTTTTTTTTTTTTTTTTTTTTTTTTTTTTTTTTTTCCTTTGCCTTTGTTTTAGAATACTATATGCAAAAGAATTTGTTGCATTTGTCATGGGCTTTTCATCATCTCAATCCTTTATACTACACCATACTATACTGTACGTGTAACCTTTTAACTATATCTATATGATTTCACCATGTGAACAATACTGAAGCTGTGGAAAATTATAAGAGGAATGCTATATTCACACTCAATCCTCTTCTCAATTCTCATGCACGGATAGATAGGCAAAGTACCCACGTATAAACAAATGAACGGATAAATTTACCATCCATATCAACTAGTGAAACAGGAGAGTAAAAAAGAGAAAAAAAAAAAAAAGAAAAGAAAACCATCCTAACACTCCTCACATAATTGTGAAATAAATTCATTTAATTCATACTTGTAATCAAATCTACTTTTGGAATTTGATCATCCATCAATAATTAGATAGGTTCCATTTTCACATCAGTCAGATTAGTACATAGTCAAAAGAAACACACGTTTGACAACCAACAAATTTGGAAGGCATTACAAAAAGGATTTTTTTTTTTTTTTTTTTATAGGTGTGAACTGTTGGATTTAATTATGATAGGTGTTGAAAATGCAAAATCTGTGTTGTCATTTTAGATGATATAATGCAATATTGATTGTAATATTTGACCGGGCTTTATTAACTTATTTGACTGAATATATAGTTATCGTGTGATTGAATAATTATTTAATTATAATTATTTAATTTTACAGAAATTTGATTAGAATTAATTATAATTAATGTTTATTTTGCAAAAAAATTAATCTTAATAATTCTTTTTTGTTTAAGTCGTATTTAACGAAGATTTGATTAATGTGTGATTAATTCTATAAATTACAAATTAGTCTAATTATACTTTAATCTTAATAGGTGTATATTTGGACTTTATTTCACTTAATCTATTTGACAACTCATGTGAAACTTCTATAGAAACAATTTTGTTGTGCGAAATAGTAATAGTTTAATTTCTTGAAGGAATTTCAAGGTTATCGTTTCCTTTTATATTCTAAGTTAATTTTGGATGTGTTTGAATGGTTTTATTATATTGATTTGCTAATTAATTTATGAGAAATTGGATTTATTATTGTAAAAAATAAATCAGTAACTACCCAGAATATTACGCGACGTGACTATTTTTATTACAATATGACTATTTTAGATAAGGTCAATATTGTGACATTGCTGGATGGAATCAACATTTAATTCCATAGTAGTCTTGATTATGATTTTCCTATCTTTGATTGATTATTTTGTCTTCCAATCAACATTTATAGTGATTGACAATTGTCTTATAAATTGCCAAATATTGAAAGATCTCCTGTACTATAAATAAAAGTCTATAATAGAATTCTTAGAGGTGAAGTGTCCCGTGTATTTGTGATTGTCATTAAAGCAATAGTTTGTAAAATCTGTTTATATTTTATGTTGAAAGACTAATAGTGATTTTAGTCGTAAGAGTACTTTAAGAGAGGTACTAGATGTCTTCAGGAAAAAATATATTCTGAGAAATCTGAAATGAGTTAGACAAAAGGAATTATAATAAGTCAATGAGAGCTCGTTAGACGGATTAGTTAAGGAGTACTTACATATTGTAATATTTAAAAGATGGAATCTTCTAAATTTGATTAATATTTGACCTCATATTGATCTTTACTAATAAATTTATTTTTTTGAGCATAACTCCTTAGATGTAGACTCTCAAGAGATAATTGAACCAAATAAAAATATTATTTATCAATTTTTTACTTTTCTTCGTTACAAGATCCATATTATATATTTTTACATAACTACATTTTGCTGATATAGTGGGTCAGGAAGCATTGCTAATTATCAGGTTAGAGAAATGCCGGGTCCATGTGCTTAAGCGAAGTAGTTATTTGTCTTCTAATATAGCTCCCTATCTATAATTTTCCTATTTATATTAGCTGAAATAATTTTATTGGAATATTGAAGGAATTCATCGTTTACAGCTAAGAGTACTATAGTATTTAATTTCATTCGCTCCCCCCTAGGTTTCATCTCTCAGTGTCATTGTTGGCTTAGCTAAGTGCTTTCGTCTTTTCATATCTCTTCAAAAATTCGATCCTTATTCATTTGATTATTCTATTGGAAATTTGTCTCGTCTCGTACCATACTCTAACTTGGTAGTTTTCATTATTTGTCCATGGTTGAGCATTGATTTTCAATGAGAATAAAATGACAGTATTTATTTTCAATTTTCGACTTAAATCTAACGGTTGATTTTACTGTCTCTGTGAAAAAGAGAGGGAAAAAAACGTATTATACTATTACCCAACACATTTCTATATTATATTTTCATGGTTTCACTATTTTTTTTTTTATAATACGATCAGAATTATTCAAATCATTCAATTTTCCCGATAGAAGTTCAGGTTATATTGATTGGATATACATATATAATAAGGTCAAAACATAGTCAATCTATTTACATATTAAACTTTGGGGTAAGTCTAACATAGAAGCCTGGTTTATTTTATCATGGAATGGGACAGTAATTTGTGCCCATTGGATAAGTCTATAATGGTTGGTTGAGACATTTAGAGGTGGGCTCAATTGCACCCATTCTTCTTTTGTAGTTTCCATTTTGTATATTGTATGTAGAAGTACCTGTCCATGAGAATGTGACTTATGAAGAGCAACTAGTTTGAATACTGGAGAGAGAGCTCAAAGTATTTCGTAATAGAGAGATCTGTTCTATAGGCTCTGATATCAAAAATCTTCTATTAAACTCCGTGCCAATGGCAGAAAAAGAATTTCACAAGTGAAAATTCATAATTTATTTCAAAAAATAATAAAAAGACGACAACTAGTTTATAAAAATAGTTTAAATTCTAAATTCCCATTGTTTGTGATCACCACTAGACATAAACCGTTAATAATAGAAATAAAACATTAATATGTATCACATCGTCATCACTAATAGTCATTATAGATAATATATGAGTGGGGTAGTCCCGTCAGTTGAAGCTACATGAGAAGAACTACTCCACTCATGTATTATCTCTAATGCCCACTGATAATGACGATGTGATGCATATTAATGTTTTATTTCTATTATTAACCGTTTATGTCTAATAATAATTACAAACCGTGAGAATTTAAAATTTGAACTATTTTATAAATTAATTGTTGTCTTTTTATTATTTTCTAAAATAAATTAAGAATTTTTAATTATAAAATTCTTTTTATACCGCTGATCCGATCTGAGTCGTGACGTCCTGCCGCGGGCCCGGGGTTTGGGTGGTGACCTTGTACGTTGTAATGGGTTTAACGTAGTCGTTTCCGTGAAGTCCATCTAATACCCTAAATGGAGATCTGAGAACGAAAAAAGTTGTATAATACTCTAATTGGAGATTTGAGTTCGAATGGAGTACCTTTAGAGTCATCTTGTGCATAAGGCCGTAAATACCCTAAGTGGAGATCTGTATTCTAATGGAGTATGTTTTGAGTCATCTTCTGTGTCTAGGTTGCTGTGGCGTTCTTTTATTTCTGAATCTAAAATTCTGATCGGCCTCAATTATGCGAGGATGTTTTGTGAAGAAATGTTGAGTACTATAGTATGGAAGGTGGAGTAGGTTTCGAGTCTTTCTGTGTTTCCTTATTCCTTTCTTGTTTGTTTATTCCGGAATCTTAGATTTCTGCCCCATGTGTTGAAGGTTAATGTAAGAAGAATCCTAGAGTACTTAAGTGTCGAAGACCATGTTATTTTCCCCATACTGTGACAATCTTTTATAGAGGAATGGATGAATCCTCCCAGCCCTCTATGTAAGGTCAGTTTCCTTTAGGGTTGACTTTGAAGTCTTTGTTTTCTTGCATATTTTGGGTTATTATAGATTATGATATGGTCATATTAAGCGAAGATTTTTAAATAGCAGGATATATCATTGAAGGTACATAGTAAAATTACATTTATCAAGAGAATAGGGATTGGAATTTCAGTTCTATGCATAAATATTAACATGCCATGATTTATTTCTGGGCAGCATAGGAACTGGAAAAGTTTTTTATTTTATTGTTTGTGATAGGATCGAAAGTTGATGACATGAATATATATTAAAGAGTTACAAGTGTAGATAGTTTTTGATACTAGTACTTGAGATGCAGACATAGATTCAATATGTGATATAATATGTTTGAGTACATTATACAATTGAAAGTAACTGTGAACAAGTTGAAGAGAAGCATGGATTATGATATGGATACAATACAATGCATTGAAGCATTATGTGAAAAATTGTTTGAGGATATAAGGAATGTTGAAGGTGAAATTGTTGCATTTAGAGAAAAGTTTAGGTGTAGTGAGGAGGATCGTCGATCATTCCATAAAAGCAGTATTATCAGCAATTTTATATAGATCAAAAAGTGGTAGGCATTTTGATTTTTGGGGGAGGAAGATGTTCAGATGGCTGCAGAAGCAAAAGAAGGGTCAATGCCACCTAATCTGGAGCTTCCTATTGAAGATGGTGATGAAATTAGTAGAAAGTGACTATCAAAGTCATCTAATAAGGCTATTTTGGGGAATGATGATGTGCAAGTTCTTAGTGTGGGGAAGCAAGCATCTACATCACATAACCTCATTAAGGTAATATTGTAGTGGTAACAGTAGAATGTGAATTTATAAAGCATGCAATTATTTTCTTTTGGTTAATATTGGAATGGTTATTTCTCTAGGTTTGTGAGTTAGATTCAGTGTACATTTGCAAATTATTCGTAGGGAAAGACACAGTTAGTTGCTCTAGTTAATTTGATATGAGGAACTATAGTCCGTCAGATGGGTTCCAGGCAATGCCAGAAAAAGTTGTTGGTGTGTTATGTAAGAATTTTTTTCTTTCTTGAGTAGTGTGTATATATATATATATATATATATATTTAATTGGTAATTCAATTTTCGTATTTTTGTATGAGTGTATTTCTATCTTTCAGAGATTCAAGGAGGTAGCGGTTGATGGAAAGAGAAGTAGTATTGTGAAGCAAGGTTCTTCTCATAAAGCGGTTGGCATAACCAAGATTGGTCTATTTACGCTTGTTAATGCTCTACAATACCACAAAGAGGTTGTAGTGGTTGTTATATTTTCAATGAAGATCTATCTGTAGGGAGAGTAAGCCTAATAATTTTCTAATGATTTACTACCATCTCTGTTAGATTTAGAGCTTCAATATAAGGTTGACGATATATGGGTTTGACAAATTTTTACTGTTTTTATTCGAATATGTTTTATAAATGAAATGATGTTTCCAGTGAGCAATATGGTTACGTGGAGGGTAAATATAAGCTGCGAAAAATTCTGTGAAATAGTATTAATTGTTACTAAAATGATGTTTCTTGTGAGTAATGTAGTTAGGAGGAGGAGGATGGTTAATATGTGTTATGAAAAATTCTATGTTATAGTATATTGAAAAGAGTTTAAATGTTACAATGAGTATATTATAAAGACAGAGCATGTGTTTTTACAGAGGAAGACCTTTGTTTGCATGAAGCCGGATCGTTCTTGATTGACGAGGTAAAAAAATGGATCCTTTTTGAAAATTCATATTTAAGGTATTTATTTGGACTTCCTTCTTAATTGTTTAGGTATTAAATGTATTAGTTGAATTCCTAATGGAGGATGAGAGATTGAGTTTGGATAACAAACCGCAGAATTGGTACTAGGTAAGTGAAACTCCGGTTGGTTTAGCTTGAATTTTATTTGTAATTTTTGTCAGTGAGACCTAATTATATTTAGAATGAAGACAAAAGTAGCACTTGTTATTTAATGACCAGTCGGATGCCATTGGTCCAAGGAGCAGTCCCAGTTAATTTTTTGGTAAGTATAACATGCAGACGACTTTCATAGGTAACCTTGCTTTTTGCTAGGTCTGCGTAATTAAAATTGTAGAGTTGATTTTTCTTTTTGGTTTTGAATGTATAAATTCGAAACTTTTTGTTAATTTATTTATTGAATTTTGTTTGGTTTACAGAATACGAAGATATTTATTCCACTACTGCATATGAATCACTGATTCCTTTTAATTGTTTGCATCGATGATGGAATTGTTGAAATTTGGGACTCATTGCTTGTTAATGGGGAATCAATGGGGGAAGTCAGTAATGGCTACAGTAGTGAGTTATGTATATTTGCTTTATTTTATTTATCAGTGATAGGTGAGTATCAAGTATTTCAGTTGAACTATCGTACCATGTATTTCGTGTACATATGGATGTATGGATATTGCTAATTTAAACCTGCAAATTATATTGATGGAGTGTCATTTTTTGTTGCATTTATTGTTGATTTACCTTACCTTAAAGCCATGTGGCATATTGTTTACTTGTTTTATTGCTGAATACGTGTAAGTGCTCTTGATACATAAATAAGTACTAATTCTTCTATCTTCCTAAAATTTCAAATGCATACACTGGATACAGTACTGTTATTTGACATAGCAAAGAATAAGATTGTTGGTTTTTCGTTTCAGCAGTTTGCTGTAATAACTAAATTTAATGCCTCTCAACTGTGTAATATGAGTGATTATGGGATATTTGTCACCAACTTCATGCACAATGTTGCTTTTAGTGCGATACAACTGGAAAATGTAATAAATTTGAAATTATAAACACATGAATCTTAGCATGTTGTTTGTGGAAAGGAAAGAGAAATTGTTGTTATGTATTAATTTAGTTAAAGTTAATATTTGAAAGTTTCACAGCTAGCGTCTTGCATTGGCATTGAGAATAGTGTTTTCTACACGCACTGAATGTAGTAGAGTTAAGAAGGAAGCAGTTTGACTTTATTACTGGAGTAAGAAGGCTGCAAAATATAATTCTGAACTAAAACGGATCAAGGTTTGAAATAAATATTAACATTCTATGATTTATTTCTGGGCAGCATGGGAAGTGGAAATTTTTTTAATTTTATTGTTTGTGATAGGTTCGAAGGTTGACGATATGAATATTTATTAGAGAGTTATGAATGTAGATGGTTTTTGTTATTGGTACGTGGGATGGAAACACAAATTCAATATGTGATATAACATATTTGAGTACATTAACTATAAATTAAAAGTAAATATGAACATGTTGAAGGGAAGCATGGATTATCCTATGGATGTAGTACAACACATTGAAGCATCATATATAAAATTGTTCGAGGATATAAGATTAAAGTTAATTATCGATAATGTGATTTTACATGTAGGTGGGAAAGATAAATTGTTGCTATGTGTTAATTTGGTTAAAGTTAATATTTGACAAATTCACAGCAAAGATCAGCATCTTGCATTGGCTTTGAGAATAGCGTTTTCTACACGCAACACTGAATGTACTAGGCCTAAGAAGGAAGTGGTTCGACTTTGTTACTGGGGTAAGAAGACTGCAAAATATATATCAAGGTCACATCCCGTTGAGATCGAGTCGCATTCATCTAAAGTCTTTACTAGAGCAATGTTTTATCGAGCCAGAGAAGATATCGGAAAGAAAGGCAGATACCTTATAATGGTCACAACAACAACCGATGCAACAACCATATTCCATTATAGAAGTTATAATGCATCGACAATAAGGAGGTCAATCTATTATAATCATAGTACTGACGCTTATACATCTAATTGCTTATAATTCTCAAGCAGCGGCATACTGTGCGGACACATATTTGTAACTATGAAAATTATGGGAAAGACTTCATTGTCTGAACCCTTTATTTAGGACCAATGGACCATGCGACCAAGAGGTAACTTAGATGAGAATTTTTTTTTTCAAAGGACTAGCAATTGCACACTCAGAAGATACTACAAGATTCGGCCACATATCTAGTCAAGCAACTAAGTTAGCTTACTTTGCCTCTATTAGCCCAGCTTTGTTCACTATTATTGCAGATGCATTCACAATAAATCATAGAACAGTGAAAAAATTATGGGAAGAAAATGGGGAATACAATACGATGCTGCCTCATTTACTATTGTGAAACCTGTTGCCAACAAAAACTAAAGGCACTTAAAAAACAAAGAAGTCCGGTGGACATGGCGGAAGAAAATGTAGTCAATGTAAGATGTGAGGGCATAATAAGACAACATGCAATAGAAGAAAATAACCCTACAGCAATATGCGCATCAATCTAACGATTCAAACGACACATCGGAAGAGGAGGAAATCAACTTACAAGATTTTACTGAGCAAGACACATGGCTTCTTTGGATGATGATTTGGGCTCTAAGTTGGAGGATCAACTTATAATGGAATCTAATTCAGAGACATCTTCAGCACCAGATTCCACTCCATGGTAGTGAACACTGTATGGAACAATATGAGTATAGTTTATACAACTAGTCCAGGTATGCTTAAATTATCCGCCCCAGTCTATCAAATTAACTTTTAATTAGTTTGTGGTCAAGTAATTCAAATTCAACCATAGTTTCAAAATTATACTCGTCTAATTAGATTTTTTTTTTCCTATACCTTATTGCATGGTTGTTTGTTCGATTTCAAGTAGATCGAGTCTTCTCTATCACTGCTATGTTTCCTTAATTTACTGCATCTGTGCGTATCTAAGTTTTTATAACACATATAATATGTTCATCCATGTACTACTTTATTACTTCATTTTCTGAGTTCCAAACAACTATAGTTACTATTGCACGAAAAAATGGCAATCTACCTTTTTTTTTTTTTTTTTTTATTGTACGTATATCAACAACTATAGTTCCAAACATCATTATTGTACCTATCATACATTGTTGTACGGTCTAAAATCCTAAGGTTGCTTATGATCTATATGCGACCTCCTCTGTGAAGGATATGTACGACCTTCCACATATAGAATATATGCGACCTCCTCTGTGATGTTTACATGCGACCTTCTCCGTGATGCTTGTGTGCGACCTTCTCCGTGATGCTTGTGTGCGACCTTCTCCGTGATGCTTGCATGCGACCTCTTCTGCAGATTTTTGTACGACCTTCTCCGTATAGTTTTCCTTAATAAACAGGGAACCCATAGGAAAAGGGAAACACGAAAATACTATAGAGGAAACCTACAAGAAGAGGGAACTAGGTAAATGCAGTAAAGGAAACCTACAAGGAAAGGGAAACTGAAGACTCCTATTTGCGAGTAACTAAGTTATCCTTTTCGAGTAGTTATCTAATTGTATTGTTTGTATTTATCCAGTTATCCGTTTTGAATAATTATCCAATTACTTAATTGGATAATTACCCAATTGTATAGTTACCCGTTTATTCAATTAAGGATCCTAGAGACATAAGGAACCTAGGGGGATAGGGTCACTACCATCTATATAAAGGGGGGCTCTATGTTCCGAAGGAGATATACACATTCTGGGCAGAAACAAGTCAGAGAGAGGGTAGAAGTTAGAGCAAATACACGCTTAGGGTGGTCTAAGTCTTGAGCGTTCTCCATTAGCATTCGAGTATTGTACCCTTGAATATTCATCAATATAGTGAGAAAACAGTGGACGTAGGCTCATCTTTCTTGGAGCCGAACCACTATAAATCCGTGTCTCTTTATTTGCTTTAATTATTTACCTCAGTTTACACAAGCCACATCTCTTAATTATTCATAAATTCATTGTTGATAAAACCTCCATCAACAATT
>JXTB01000698.1:36323-74352 GCA_002914805.1 Parasponia andersonii
ATAAATATCATAATAAGAGTTATTATGTATTTATCATATTATTGGAGCTTAGATTATTTGGATCCATTAGGTCCCTTGTCTAGCTCAATTAAGCTTAATAATTGGTTGGTAGTATTTGTGAAATAAGTTTCATGAAACTGTGTAAAATAATGATTCTACACAGAAGTTGGTATTTTTAAAAATAAGTTTCATGAGTTGGACATATTTATAAAAATACACTTAAAACCCAAATTGGAGAACAAGCCCAATCCTAATTGGACTAGAGTTAGCAGTTTTTGGTCCCATATATATAAGATATATGAGAGGAAAAACTACACAGTAACTCTAAGGAGTCACATGCATAAGACACAGGGAGAGGGAGAGAAAATTCGGCCAACCTAGGCTAAGTGAGAGTGAAAAAAGTTTTCCATAATCTCATCGTCTCATCTCACATCCCAGTGTTCCGTAGGATCAAGAAGGTATTCTTGATCGTTCTCTAACGAAGGTTTCGACTCGGTACTTACTCGCTTCATCAACCAAGAGCAATAGCATAGACAAGAAGATCTAAGGTTAGAGATTTGATCACCATTAAGAAGGAGATCAAGGAGGAACACACTACAAGAGGTAAACCCAATCTCTTCTCTAGGGTTTTATATCTAGATTTGATTTATGTTGTACATAATCCTGTATATTATGCATGTATGTTATATGGTTATGAAAACTGTTTTCATGTAAAAATTTTAAAACATAAATCCACTATTTTTCTGATGCGTTTATGATATGATCATGTGTTTTTCTATATTTGCATGCATGCATGATTTTCCTAAGTGTTAGGTCAATTAACCAACAATAATAATAGTTATCAGACCAGTGTGGGTGTGGCTCCATACAAGGTGTTGTATGGAAGGCCATGTAAATCGCCTTTGTGTTGGGTGGAACCTGAAGAGTGTGTTACTCTTGGACCTGAGTTAATTGAAGAGACTACTAAGAAGATCAAGGATATCCAAGAGAGATTCAAAGAGATTCAGAGTCGCCAAAAGAGTTATGCTGACCTAAAGAGGCATGAGGTAGAGTTCGATACTAGTGATTCTGTATTCTTGAAAGTGACTCCAAGGCGAGATGTTACAAGATTTAGAGTTAAGGGTAAGCTTGCTCCAAGGTATATTGGTCCCTTTGAGATCACAGAGAGAATTGGACCAGTGGCATATCACTTGAATCGCCTGCACAGTTAGGTCACGTGCATAATGTGTTTCACATTTCGATGTTGAAGAAGTACACGCTGGACCCATCTCATGTTATTCAGTACGTGTATGTGCCAATCCAAGAAGATGTGTCCTATGAAGAGCAGTCTGTTCGCTTGTTGGCTAGAGAGTTGAAGGTGCTTTGTAACAGAGAGATTCCCTTGTCAAGATGCTTTGGGAATATCAAAAGGAAGATGAGGCTACTTAGGAACTCGAGACGGAGATGTACGAGAAGTACCCTCATTTGTTTGACTTTCAGTCAGAAGTTGTATTATGATGTAAACCTTAACTTGTACTTTGAATTTCGGGACGAAATTCTTTTAAAGAGGGAGAATGTAAAAACCCAGACTTTGGGAGGGTAATTTGGACATTTTACCAATTTTCTGGATATATTATTAGGGGGATTAATTTGTAAAAGTTTTGTACAGAAGGACTAAATTGCAATTTTTGGGGAACAAAATTGATAGAGATTTGAAATTTGGGGACTTATGTGCAATTTTTGAAAAATTACACTGACTTATACAAAACAGGCCACGTGACCTGTTCACTCATTTCTCTTCCTTCTTCTCTCTCTCTCTCCCCGACTCTTTTTCTCTCTGTTTCACTCGAATCTCTCTTGGCCGGAAGAAGCAGGGGCCACCGCCGCCGTCGTCGTCTGCCCGCACCACCGACCGGCATCGACTCGCCAGACCGCGCCAAAGCTTCGCCGTTCTTCTCCAGTCACCGTCGACATCTGCATTGCCAGAAAACCGCTCAGACGCCGTTTTGGAGATTTCGTCACCGGCGACGATTCCGACCAACATTCGACCTCCAACTGGTCCCGTTAGATTCGTCACGTCTCAAAGAACATCAAGGTATATATATCTCAACTCTATTTTGCTCGGATTAAAAGTTGCCATTTTTGGGTATTTTGAGTTTAAGTTTGACTTTTTAATTCGGCCATTAAATTGTGTTTTTGTTTTCATTTTTGGATTGTACTCGGAAAATGGAGAAGTTTGATATATATATATATTACCTATGTTTGGTGACCGGCACAGAAATCGAAATCAGACAGTCGAGATTTGCCTTGATTTATGTGCCACCAACCCGGTGTGGGCCCGGACTTGAATTGGACAAGTTATATGTCTAACCTAGCTATTTTTGGGTGCTAAGAATTCAGTGAAGAAGTCCGTTTGTGGAATTAGAGCTCCAATGAGAAGTAGGTTTTTCGCAAAAGGACGATCGAGGGCTTGGAATTGGTTCCCGACCCTCCGGGTGATAGTCGACGACACCTTAAGAATTCAATAGCATGGTATTGCTATTCAAGCGTGGTAGGGATCTAATTACCTCTATTTTAAATCATTTTTGAATAAAACTTATTTTCTGCAACATATGAGAACAAATGTGATTTTTGGTTTTCTTGAACATTTGTGATGGGAATTAATTGTATGATGTATACGTATTGTATTATTCTGGGAATTTTCTGAGTGCAGGTTATTTTGGGTATATTAAAAATAGAGCTGTTATGCTGCCCGTTTTTCTATAAAAACCCAGTATGTTGATTTTATTGAAAAACTAGAGCACGATTATTTTCATACTTCAGTTCTGTACTGCACGTGTCATATGATCACACATGAGCACCGTGTTAGCATCGTGGGTTTATAATATGGCACTGCGTGCCCCACCGTCAGTGAGAGTTTATAAACTCACGCGAGATTTTGTTACTTCTGATTACCTCTCCATTTGGCAGGCGTAAGTAATTCGGTTGCCCCTCTAGGTTTGGTAGATGACACATAGGTGTCCCCTCCGGGTATGGGCTTAGGTATCAGGCAGGCTGTTAGGCATACTTAGTACCATTATCCTAGGTTTCCATAGATGAGAGGATGAGAGCTCATGGGTATGGGTTAATTTGTTTCATGTGCATATGGATTGAATGGTTTTGATTACACTGCTTTTATATATATATGGATTTCCGGTTTGGATTATATGTATATATATATATATATGTATGTTTTGGACTAAACTAACCATACAGGATTTCTCCGTCACTAAAATGTTTTTGATCGAGGTAATTGTTTTTCCTACTAGGTATTTTATGCTCACCCTTCCCCCCCCGACCTTCTTCCTCAGGTGGTGTCTAGTGCGATCTCGATGATCAAGAAGAGTAAGAGGTCATCTTGATTACAGTTCGTCTCTTGGTAATGCTAGAAGTTTGTCGTCTTGGTGTTTGTATTGTTTAGGCTTTGTAGTAGCATTGAACCAAGATTACTGCTTTCTATTTTGTCTGTGAACTTATGTATGCCATTCTGGTAGTTAACTTTTGTTGTGGATGATGGTGATGCTTGGGCTTATATTTGATTTCGTGATTTTAATTATTATTCAGTCTATGTTTAATGGTGTATACGAACTATGAGAGTGGTTCATGGGATGGAATTCCGATTATTTTATTTAAATGGACCATTTTTATAAAAACTAGAACTTTTGACACTTTTCAAATAAATCAAGAATTTCCCACCTTTGTAAAATTCCTCTTCTGCCATTGGCCCAGATTTTGGGTTATGACACTTCTAGTATTACCAAGAGATGAACTGCAATCAAGATGACCTCTTACTTTTCTTGATCACCAAGATCGCACTGGACACCACCTGAGGAAAAAGGTAGTGGTGAGCATAAAATGCCCAGTAGAAAAAACAATTACTCGGTCGAAAATATTTTAGTGATGGAGAATTCTTACATGGTTAGTTTAGTCCAAAACATAAATATATATATGATCCAAACTTGAAATCTATATATATAAAAGCAATGTAATTAAAACCATTCAATCCATATGCACATGACACAAATCAACCCATACCCATGAGCTCTCATCCTCTCATTTGTGGAAACCCAGGATAATGACACTAAGTATGCCTAATAGCCTCATACCCGGAGGGGACACCCATGTGTCACCTACCAAACCTTGAGGGGCAACCGAATTGCCTACGCTTGCCATATGGGGAGTTAATCATAAGTAACAAAATCCCGCGTGAATTTACGTTCTCTCACCGACGGTGGGGCATATAGCACAACACTATAAACCCACGATGCTAACTCGGTGCTCATGTGTGATCCTATGACACGTGCAATATAGAACTGAAGTATGAAGATAATCGTGCTTTGGTTTTTCAATAAAATCAACATACTAGGTTTTTATAGAAAAATGGGTAACATAACGGCCCTATTTTTAATATACCAAAAATAACCTGCACTCAGAAAATTTCTTAGCCACAAAGGTAGCTATCTCCTTCTTCATACTTTTCCACCAATACTGCTGCTTCAAGTCTCGGTACATCTTGATACTAACCGGATATATTGCGAACCCTGATTTGTGAACCTCAGTTAGAATGGTTTCTCGAAGATTAGGGTCATCAACTGCAGCTAACTTTCCACTGAAAAGCAAAAACCCTTCTTTGTTAGTGCTCCAACCATCTAACTGTTCACTATTCTGAAGCCGGTTCCAGATTGTCCTCAACTCTCTATCTTGCCACTGACTCCACTGGACAGTCTTGAGAAGAGATGATGAAATTACAATGTTTCTCAGGCAAGCAAATCCTTCATTCTCAAAGTACTGCAAGTTATAGTCACTAATCGCAACTTAGTTCCACCAATCTTTAAACACCAGTGTAGCTAGTGTACCACGAGGCTTCCTACTCAGTGCATCAGCTACAACATTGGCCTTACCAGGATGATATTTTAGGTTGAAATAATAATCCTCCATATACTCAACCCATCTTCGCTGTCTCAAGTTTAGATCCTTCTGAGTAAAGAGATACTTCAAACTCTTATAATCGGAGAATATGTCGCACTTCACACCATACAAGTAACATCGCCAAATCTTCAGGGCAAAGATCACTAATGCAAGCTCCAGATCATGGGTGGAATAATTCCTTTCATATGGCTTCAACTGATGAGACATAAGCCATAACTCGACCATTCTGCATCAAGACACATCTCAAACCTGTCTTCGAAGCATCGATATACACCACATAAGGCTCAGTTTCAACCTGACAAAAGCTTCTTCACTTTCGTGATTCCAAACAAACTTAACATCCTTCTTGGTCAACTTTGTCAAAGGCAAAGCAATTCTCGAAAAATCTTGCACAAAACTACGGTAGTAGCCAGCCAAACCGAGGAAACTATGTACCTCTATCATATTTCTCGATCTTTCCCATTCTAAGACAGCTTCAATCATAGCGGGATCGACTGAAATACCTCCATGAGAAATCACATGGCCCAAGAACTTCACTTCTGACATCCAAAAGTCACACTTCGATTTCTTGGCATACAACTGATGATCTCTCAGGGTCTTAAGTACTATCCCCAGATGTTCGGCATGCTCTTCTCGAGTCTTAGAATATACTAGGATGTCATCGATGAACACAACCACAAAACTATCCAAAAATAACCTAAAAATATGATTCATGAGATCCATAAATGTTGCAGGAGCATTCGTCAAACCAAATGGCATCACTAGAAACTCAAAATGACCATATCGAGTTCTAAATGTTGTCTTAGGTATATCATCCTCTCTTATCTTCAACTGATTATAATCGGATCTCAAATTGATCTTAGAGAAGAACCTTGAATCACCGAGTTGATCAAACAACTCATTTATCCTTGGCAAAAGATACTTATTCTTCACTATCAACTGATTCAACTTCCTGTAATCCACACAAAGCCTCAACAAACCATCAGCTTTCTTCGCAAACAAAATAGGAGCACCCCAAGGAGAAGTACTACTGCGAATAAAGCCCTTGGAAACCAGATCATCCAACTGTTCTCTTAATTCTTCTATCTCAACAAGTGCCATGCGATAGGCTGGAATAGAAATTGGCTGAGCTCCAGGAACTAGTTCAATACAGAACTCGATTTCCCTATCTGGTGGTAACCCCGGTAAGTCTTCAGGAAATACCTTTGAATACTCACACACCACCAGAATCCATGGGTCTTGATCGTCTGTCCTTACCTCACCATCCATGGTAAACAAGTTTCCATAACACTCAAGTTTCTTTCTTCCACCGAAGCACACTTTCAGAACAAGACTAGGCATCAACAGACTCATCGTAGCCTGATAGACAAAAGGATATCCATCACTAGGAAAAAGACTCACTCGCTTCGTACGATAGTCCACAACCGCTCGATATTTCGACAACCAATCCATACCGAGTATCACGTCATACTGTCCCATCGGCAACACAATCAAATCAGTAAGAAGCTTCCTATCACTAACCACAACCCGACAAGACTTACACTCACTAGACACATCAGCTACTCCTCCCAAAGGTGTACCCAACGTCAATACATAATCTAAATCAGAAAATTCCAATCCCAATAGTTGAGCAAACAATAAGTATATGAATGAATGGGATGCACCAGTATCAAACAAAACATGTGCCAAAGAGTGTAAAAGAAGGATCATATCGTTAACAACACCTCGACCGGTGCGATCTTGAGTGTCGTCCGCCCCAGTAAAAGCATAGGCTTGGCCAATCATCTTCCCTTTCCCCTTGTTGCTTCTCCCTTGACCAGGACAGCTACTGCTGGATCCTGGACCACTGCTGCCATATCCACGCCCACCCTAACTCCCTGAGGCTAGCTGGATTACTTCAGTCGTTGCCAATTCTGGAATGGAAATGGGACAAGATCACTATGGACTTCGTGACCCGTTTACCAAAGACCTTGAGAAAGAATGATGTAGTTTGGGTGGTAGTCAATCGGTTGACGAAGAGTGCTCACTTTATACCGATCCGGATGGACTACTCACTTACTAAGCTCACTAGACTGTATGTGGAGAACATCATACACTTACATGGTATGCCTTCAAGTATAGTATCTGACAGAGATCCAAGGTTCACTTCTAAGTTTTGGAGAGCCTTGCAGAAAGCATTGCATATGCAGTTGGATATCAGTATGGCTCACCATCCTGAGTTAGATAGTCAGTCTGAAAGGAATATTCAGATTCTTGAGGACATGCTATGTTGTTGCATACTGGACTTTGGTGGGAACTGGGATGATCATCTTCTTTTTGTGGAATTTTCTTATAATAATAGTTACCAGACCAGTGTGGGTGTGGCTCCATACGAGGTGTTATATAGAAGGTCGTGTAGATCGCCTTTGTGTTAGGTGGAACCCGAAGAGCATGTTACTTTTGGACCTGAGTTGATTGAAGAGACTACTGAGAAGATCAAGGGTATCAAAAAAAGACTCAAAGAGATTCAGAGTCGCCAAAAGAGTTATGTTGACCCAAAGAGGCGTGAGGTAGAGTTCGATACTGGTGATTTCGTATTCTTGAAAGTGACTCCAAGGCAAAGTGTGACAAAATTTAGGGTTAAGGGTAAGCTTGCTCCAAGGTATATTGGTCCTTTGAGATCACTGAGAGAATTGGATCAGTGGCGTATCGCTTGAATCTGCCTGCATAGTTGGGTCACGTGCATAATGTGTTTCACGTGTCAATGTTGAAGAAGTACACGCCGGACCCATTTCATATTGTTCAGTACGTGCATGTACCGATCCAAAAAGATGTGCCTTATGAAGAGCAGCCCGTTCATTTATTGGCTTGAGAGTTGAAGGTGCTTCGCAACAGAGAGATTCCTCTTGTCAAGGTGCTTTGGGAACTTCACAAAGAAGACGAGGCTACTTGGGAACTCGAGACGGAGATGTACGAGAAGTACCCTCATTTGTTTTACCTTCAGTCAGAATTTGTATTGTGATGTAAACCTTGACTTGTACTTTGAATTTCGGGGCAAAATTCTTTTAAGGAGGGGAGAAAGTAAAAACCCGGATTTTAGGAGGGAAATTTGGACATTTTACCAATTTTCTGGATATAATATTGGGGAAATTAATTTGCAAATATTTTATGCAGAAGGACTAAATTGCAATCTTTGGGGGAATAAATTGATTAAGATTTGAAATTTGGGGACTTATGTGCAATTTTTGAAAAATTGCACTGCCCCATACAAACAGACCACATGGCCTGTTCACTCATTTCTTTCTCTTCTTTTATCTCTCTCCCCGAAACTTTCTCTCTCTCTCTCTCTCAGATCTGCCTTGGCCGAAGGAGAATCACCGCTGAAACGTGCCTCCCAGGCATCGTCTGGCCGCCAGACCACGAGTGGAGCTCCCCCAGGCCACCACGAGCCAGCGCCAGCCAGCTGCAGGGTCGCTGAAGGTGTACTGTTGCCGGAGAAGAGAAAGTAGTCGTTTCAGTTTTTTGGCCGCCGGCAACGATTCCGGCCACCATTCGACCCTCTAATCGGTCCCCTTGGATTCATCTCGTCGCAAGGATCATCAAGGTATATATATATCTCAACCCTATTTTACCTGAATTGAAAGTTGTCATTTTTGGGTACTTCGAGTTTAAGTTTGACTTTTTGATCTGGCTGTTGAATTGTGTTTTTGTTGTCATTTTGGATTATACTCGGAAAATGGAGAAGTTTGATATATATATATTGCCTATGTTTGGTGACTGGCACAGAAATCGAGATCGGACGATCGAGATTTACCTTGATTTGCATGCCACCGGCCCGGTGTGGACCCAGACCCGAATTGGACAAGTTATATGTCTAACCTAACTATTTTGAGTGCTAGGAATTCAGTGAAGAGGTCCATTTATGGAATTGAAGCTCGGTTGAGAAGTTGGTTTTTCGCAAGAGGAGATCGAGGGCTTGGAATTGGTTCCTGACCCTCCGGGGGATTGTCAATGACACCTTGAGAATTCAATAGCATGGTATTGCTATTTGAGCGAGGTAGGAATTCAATTACCTCTGTTTTATATCGTTTTTGAATAAAACTTACTTTCAGCAACATATGAGAACAAATGCGATTTCTAGACTATTTAAATATCTGTGATGGGAATTAGTTGTATGAGATATATACTGTATTGCTCTGGGTATTTTCTGAGTGTAGGTTATTTTGGGCATATTAAAAATAAGCCCGTTATGCTGCCCGTTTTTCTATAAAAACCTAGTATGTTGATTTTATTGAAAAACTATAGCACAATTATTTTCACACTTTAGTTCTGTATTGCACGTGTCATAGGATCACACATGAGCAACGTGTTAGCATCGTGGGTTTACAGTGTGGTGCTGCGTGCCCCACCGTCAGTGAGAGTCCGTAAACTCGCGCGAAGTTTTGTTAGTTCTGATTACCTCCCCATTTGGTAGGCGTAGGCAACTCGGTTGCACCTCCAAGTTTGGTAGGCGACACATGGGTATCCCCTCCGGGTATGGGCTTAGGTATCAGGCAGGCTGTTAGGCATACTTAGTGCCATTATCTTGGGTTTCCACAGATGAGAGGAAGAGAGCTCATGGGTATAGGTTAATTTGTTTCATGTGCATATGGATTGAATGGTTTAAATTCACTGCTTTTATATATATATATATATATATATATATATATATATATATATATGGATTTCTAGTTTGGATTATATATATATATATATATGTATGTTTTGGACTAAACTAACCATGCAGGAATTCTCCATCACTAAAATATTTTCAACCGGGTAATTATTTTTTCTATTGGGCATTTTATGCTCACCCCCCTACCTTCTTCCTCAGGTGGTGTCCAGTACGATCTTGGTGATCAAGAGGAGTAAGAGGTCATCTTGATTGCAGTTCGTCTCTTGGTAATACTAGAAACTTATCGTCTTGGTGTTTGGTTTGTTTGGGCTTTGTAGTAGCATTGAATCAAGATTTACTACTTTCTATTTTGTCCGTGAACCTACGTATGCCATTCTGGGATTTGAGTTTCGTTGTAGATGATGATGTTACTTGGAACTATATTTGATTTCACATTTTTAAATAATTATTTGATCTATGTTTAATGGTGTATACGAACTATGGGAGTGGTTCACGGGATGAAATTCCAATTATTTTATTTAAATGGATCGTTTTATAAAAACTAAAACTTTTGACACTTTTCAAATAAATCAAGGAATTTTCTACCTTTGTGAAATTTTCCTTCTGCCACTGGCCCGGGTTTTGGGTCGTGTCATAGAGAGTTGTTAATTTTTTTGGTTTGAGGGACACTTTTAAAATACTCTATTTCTGACTTAAACAAATATTGTCATCTCTGTTCATTCGGAAATAGTCAAATTTAGTCTCTTTCAAGATTTAAATTTCTTACTACTTGTTCTTTGATTGATAATCTTTATAAATTTAAAATAATTATCTTATTAAGTTAATCTTGCATATTAAAAAATATGATACAAAAGTACAAGTCAATTAAAAGAATTTCTCTATGGTATGACAGAAGCACTTTAGAGATATCTCTTTATAGGGAATTAATAGTTTTATGTCAAATGAAATTCTTAACCCTCTTAGCTTAATGGATTTTAAAATCCATATTGAGTTTATTAAGGTAAACAAACAGACATAAAGAAATTGGGTGCCAAAAAAATTCAGAGTCTTAGAACTAATTTATACTGATAAATGAAGACTATTCCCTACTGTTTTCTAGAATGGCTTACAGTGTTACATTATGTTCATAGATAATTCTTCTCATTATAGATACATATTTTTAGTTCATGGGAAGTATTAATTTTTGGATGTGTATAAGTTTTTGATCAATGCTGAAGTTGAAATTCAATTAAGTTATAAAATTAAGGCTGTCAAATTTAATCATAGTGCACACTATGGTACATAAGATGAATCGAGTTAATGACTTTCAGAGCCTTTCACTTAGTTCTTACAGATATACAAAATCGTCCTGTATTACGAAATGTCAGGGAAACCTAATATGAATATATTTTTCAGTGATAATAAAGAAAATTTAAGGACATGATAAGAAGTGTGATTAATCATTCTTCTTTATCTAAATCACTTTAGGAAGGGAAACTATAGACTGCAGCATACATACCAAACACAGTTTCCATTACAGATGTAGTTAAAATACTATATGTGCTATAGACAGTCAAGAAACCTAAGGTTAGTGTTGGAGCGGTTTCTCACCAGCCGTCCACGTGTCTTGAACTGCTGACGTTGTATTCTCCAACTGTCCACGTGTCCTTGCTGTCTCAAAATTCTCTGAACTCCAAGCAAGATCGGAGAGGCGGGGGTGGCTACCTGCAAAGACTCTCCGATGCTTAAGTCAGTGGTTTTTCTTTATGTTGGGTAGCAAGGAAAATATTTTTTGTATGAATCTATATCTATCTTCTTTTTGTTCACAGACTGTTTTATATATATATCAGTTTTTTTTTGTGCGTATATGTCCCTCTCGGGAACGCATGACTTCTATATGTGTAGTCCTGAGATAGTGAACAGCCTGGTTCCCTATCTCGGGAGTGAGTACCTTTCACCTCAAGATCTTTTTTAACAGTCACGGGCCGAGATTTCTATGATCTCCTCTGTGCTACCGTGGCCTGATTTTCGCCGCCTCCTATGGCTTTAATATGTCAGGAGTAAGATTTGGGCAAATCGCCGTTCTGTCAGGACGGCTTGTCCCTGGTACACACACCTACCCAGGATCGCATTAAATGCTCTGTCTGGGTCCGGAGCCGTGGGTTGTTTTCCATTGTATCCAGTCTGAAGACCCTTAGGGCTTCTGACCCTTCCGACTATTGAGATAAGGGCCACTGTTCCCAGATAGTAGACCCTTGGGGCCTCTGACCCCCAGATGTCGTGGTTGGGGTCTGACTGGGCCGGACCGTCTTGGGTCAGTGATGGGTTCGGCCCTAACCTTGGACGGCCCTAACCGTGTGGCCATCCTCGTGGCATAAGGTTCGAGAACGGGTCCCACAATTAGCCATACATGCTATATGAAAAGTAATTGGACTTAAGAATTTTAGCTATTATTTTACTGAGTACTCTAAAAAGCTATGAGGTTTTAGCTTTTATAATACTTCTAATAAGTCCTTTTAAAAATGGGAAAATACAAATTCCTTGATATTGTTAATTTTGGAGGGAGAAAAGATTAGGAATATTATAAAAGAGAAATTCATTTATCCTCCTTCGGCTACTATTGACAATGTTCAGACTTCAGACTTTTATACTTGACATTATTCAGGATATAAATTCGAATCAAGACAATATTTAGCAACTTTCTGTTCAAAATCAGGAAGTTGCTTCAAAAGAGTGAACTTAAACAACCTCAAGAGAAAGTGCTATCAATAAAATCCATTAGGAAAAAAGACGTATGAATTCAGATATTTATGTCATATATCTTCATCAATATATATTTAATATGGGAATGAAAAATTATTCAATCATTTTCATTCAAGCTAAAACAATATTCTAATTTTCAAAATAGATTGATGTCATAAATAATGAGATGAAATCTATGAAGGACAATGATATTTAAGATCTTGTTGATATTTAGATTTGTCTTATTCCAATGGTTTTACTCCAAAGGAAGACATTGTTTATAAAGAGACTTTCTCTTCAGTTTTAGTGAAAGACTTCTCTATGATAATTTTGGCACTAGTAGCTCATTATGTTCTAGAGTTATATTAGCTGAATTTGAAGGCTACTAGTTTCTCGATAAGATATTATAGATTCTATCACCTTATTTTCCCATTTGGTTTTGAAGAAAATTTAGTTGATAGATTCATGTCTCACAAATTTAGTGCGAGCAAGTTTATCTTCCTGATTCTATACGTTAATGACATACATCTAACTAGCAATGATATAGGCTTGTTGTACAAAACCAAGAAATATCTAATAAATGATATTGATATGAAAGATCTTGGGGACGTCTCTGTTATATTAAGGAATATAGATACATCAAGATCATTCTTGAGGTATCTTTGGGATTATTACAAAAGAGCTATATCGATAACGATTATATCTTAAGAAATACGTCAATTAGTTAAGGGTGATAAATACAGTCTTAATCAGTGCGTATAATGATATTGAAATAAATGTAATATAGAAATTCTCTTATGTATCAATAGTAGGAAATATTATGTATGTTCAAGATTGTTAAGCAGATATCAATAACCCTCATGTGGATTATTAAGTAGTAATGGGTTATATAAAAATTAGAGAGAACATTAGGCTATATGCTCCCTTAATAGAAATCGGAAAATTTTAGAGATCATTGGGTATTCTTATTATGATTTTGTTAGATATATATATAGTTAAAGATCCACTTTTGGTTATATATATATATATATATATATATATATATATATATATATATATATATATATTAGCTAATTGGATGAGCTATTTGAAAGAGTGTTGAACAAACGCTCACAGCTTCTTCCACGATAGAGCAAAGTGTTTTATATATATATATATAAATATATATATATATATATATATATATATCCTGTTATAAGGTGTCAATTTATGGAACATAACTACGGAACTTTATCACCAGGCTACAAGCTGGGCTTGATAGATTTAAAAGACTACTAAAGAATTATTGTGATAATTAAGCCACATTATTGTATTCTAATAACAACAAAAACTCTTGAAGTTAAGGCATATAGGCTTTAAGTTATCTATTATTTAATAAAAAATTCAGAATTGACAAGTGTCTAAGGAATGTATAAGTATAAACTCCATAATAATGGCCATTCACCAAAAGTTTATCATCTAAGGCGCTTTCATGAACATATTGCTCATAATGGTGTTATATTTTGAGGATATGCAGTTTCAGTGGGAGTTTGTAGTTTAGTTTGGATGTTCATTCATAACACTTATTTCTTGTTTAATTTCTGCAGAATATGGCAGATAAATTTTTATGTAAACTTTGAATTTAAATATGATGTTTATCATATTATTATCTTTCGTACTATAGTTTAAACATAAAATTTGCAATAATGTATTAAGAGGAAAGACTAAATCTCACTTTAGTTTAAAGTAGGACCAAATAGAAATAGGCATATAAGATCACTTTTTGTATAATTACCATGCTCTAAATCCATACTTGTATTAGTTTGGTAATTATTGATGAGTTCAGTTGCCTACCTAAGTGCAACAAAGACCGCTTTAGTTTCATGTTAATATAGAAGATGATCTACATTGTCATAAGGAGTTATTTCTTAATAGACAACAATAAAGTGCACACTCAAATTTTTATTATATAATTGTATCAGGAAAACAGATTTAGTCCAAGTGAGAGATTGTTAGGTTTCCTAATTATAGGCTACACGTATGAATAAACAATTATATATATATATATATAAATATATATATATTAGGGCTGCCTAATTCAGTGGGATCATTAAGTGATCTAATTATAGGAATAAGAAATTACCAATTAAGTATGGGCAGTATAATATATATTTACCCAATACTAATTCAATAAAGATTAACGGGGACTCTATTGGCTATTAGTATATATAGACATAACTATTAGGTTTTGATCCGTAAGCCAAACAGTCTACATGCTTTTTTTTCTCTACCTTTATCAACAAAGATAGATCTCATTGAGTATATATAAAATATTCTGTCTGTAGAAGACCTTCTACCCTCAAGTTCTAAATAATTTACCGCTTCCGCTTATAAGATTATATCTTTTGCAGTCAAATACAATGGATTTAGGTTAGTCACTAGTTTTTTCTCAATAAATCTTTTCTTTGACATGATAGATTCTCAGATTATCTTTGGTTTAAAAATCTATGCATGTCCAACATGATGAATTTCTAAACGGAGAACTAGTGGTTTCGAATTTGTTCAGTTCTTCTCCTCACTAAAGATTCACAATAGAAAGAGCCCCATGTAGTTGAGCTAATATTGTTAAAATATAAATACATATACACAGAAATGGAGCCAAAATTTACGGTTAGTTGTGGGGCTTAAACTGTAATAAAAATTTAAAAATTAATAGCGACTAAATTCAACAATTGTCCTTAACAAGTTTTTATGCTTTGAAAATGTTGTATACTAATTTTATTATTAAGGTTTGAAGATCTCTTCTCAGTGCATCTAAGTAAAATATGATCCATTTCTTGAGCACCATTCAATTCCTTTTTTAATTTTTAGCCAGTTCATGCTTTAATTAAATTAAACTACATTTGAGTCTTATAATGATTGTGTCCTAACAGAATTTGTGCATGTTGGCTTTATTTTTGTGCAAAATTGTTATATGTTTATGTGACTAATAATCTTTTGAACTAGACCTTTTATAGTTAGTGCTAGTTTGGTAGTACTGTATTGTAGCACAACTATAGTGTAGCTGCTATGCTGTGAGTAAAAAGCAATTATGAGGAAAAAAAATCAAGACCTATGGTAAATTTAATTAATTTACAAAACTATTGTGTCCTTTAAAAGTAACATCCAAGAGTTTGATAAACTATATATTGTGGTACTGTAAAATCATATTTTAGACAATTTGTATTATAAAAAGAAACATCCACTATTGACACGGTAGAAAGTGAGTTTAATATTGCTTAGGTATCATGAACTCCTCTAACAGTATTTCTAGCACTACTATAATAAGTGATACAAATTCTTTATTAAGAGATAGCAATCATGGCTCTTGTCTCTTTGTTTTTCGTTCCACGAATGAATAGGCTCATACATTTGCTAAGATTAATCTTTTCTATATTAATATAATTTTTGTAGTTGATAAAGTTGAAATTGTATCACTCATGTCATGACCTGAGACATAGGTCAGTGGCAGAATAGGTATTTGATAAATTTGAAACATCAAAATTTAATTTTAAAAGTTAAACAAATTTCTAAACATAACATTTTACTAGCCTCTAATAAAATTTAAACTAGAAAAATCTCATAGTTAATGTATCACCCTTTAAACACAGATTTCAACAATAGTAATTAATCGAAATTATGCACCACAAGTTCATCACACATTACCATAGGCGTAATTTATACAAACCATAATCAGTTTCTCAATAAAAGACCTCACAATATGATAAAATTCTTACTTATTTTCACACTCATAAGTATTATAGGAATTTATAATATAGATAACTAGTAATAAACTTCTAGTGCCACCTTTTAAATCTCCCTGTACAAGTCACACTGGATACTATCTGAAGGGGAAGGAAGGGGACTAAGCTAACACTCAGTAGAGAAATGATCATAAGTGTTTATAATAAACATTATTTTTACAATTTCCTATATGGTTAGATTTCCTGATTCCAAATATTTTATAATACTAATAACAAAACTCATTCCAAAATACAGTATATACTATACAAGTCCACCACAAATATACTAACTACTACCTAATTCCGTAATGCTTATCTATGACATACTTGAGTTATGTATCATCTGCATGATGAACGTGACCTGAGACCTAGGTCAGTGACAGAATAGGTATTTGACAAATTTGAAACATCAAAATTTAATTTTAAAAGTTAAACAAATTTCTAAACACAACATTTTACTAAAATTTAAATTAGAATACTCCCATAGTTAATGTATCACCCTTTAAACACATATTTCAACAATAGTAATTAATCGAAATTATACACCACAAGTTCATCACACAATACCATAGGCATAATTTATACAGACCATAATCAGTTTCTCAATAAAAGCCCTCACAATATGATAAAATTCTTACTTATTTTTACACTCATAAGTCAATAAAAGCCCTCACAATATGATAAAATTCTTACTTATTTTCACACTCATAAGTATTGTAGGAATTTTTAATATAGATAACTAGTAATAAACTTCTAGTGCCACCTTTTAAATCTCCCTGTATAAGTCACGCTAGATACTATCTGAAGGGGAAGGAAGGGGAATAAGCTAACGCTCAATAGAGAAATTATCATAAGTGTTTATAATAAACATTATTTTTACAATTTCCTATATCGTTAGATTACTCATTCCAAAATACAGTACATACTATACAAGTCCACCACAAATACACTAACTACTACTTAATTCCGTAATGCTTATCCATGACATACTTGAGTTCTGTATCATCTGCATGATGAATGTGAATTTTTCTAGTGATGTAATTGAATGTCGTGATTCTGACGGCTGCGTGAGAAAATATATAATTCAAATACATGACATGATGCAAATACATATGTTATGTGAATTAAACCTAAAACTAAACTATTTAGTAAATTCTCAATCGTTCAAATCACAAATTTAAACCTAACACATTTTTTTTTGTAATATTTAAATCACGAAATTTAATTTAATGAATTTCAACTCAAATCAGCAAATTTAAAAGTAAGTGATCTTATCCCCTACCATTTAAGTGTAATAATCATCTATTGAAGCTCGTATGAATTCTGAGTCGTTTAGAAGTCCGTTGGATGAGTTTGAATCCAAATTATCTTGCTCTTAACAAATCACTTTTTAAACGGAGTCTCAAATGAGAAAATAGACTTTCCAACGGAGTCTCAAATGTGAAAATAAACTTTATCATTGAGTTCTTAACATCCAAAATAGCTAGATTAGATATATAATTAGACTAATTTAAGTTCCAGATCGAAACTAAACGAGTGACATGCAAAACAAAATTATTTATCATGTCTTGAAATACGTGCCACCTCAAAACATATTGATATTATATGTCAAAATTCATCTCTCAACTTTACTAAATCCAATTTTGAAGTGAAAACTTTGTTTCGAGGATAAAACTAGAAAACAGACTTTAAAATCCGAAAATTACAAAAGTACCACTTGTTCAAGGGATTTAGAAAAATATCATCTTTTCTAAATATTTATTAAAAATTACGACTTTTCAGAAAATATTTTGGAAAACATCAATTCCATAGAGAGATATCACTTTTTCTCAATTCAACCCGAGGCCCTATACCAATTCTTTATTAAATTAGAAAAACGCCATTTTCTGGAAATATTTATACAAATACAATATTTTAGAAATCTTTATAAAAATATGATTTCTAGCCAACTTTTGTCCATAGGCCCGAGGCCCAAATGTTCCAATATAGTAACAAAAATACTATTTTTGTCCGAATTAGGTTGTGGATATATCAACTTTCTAGTTTCTTTTATAAAAATACCATCTTTTCCATACTTTCCCCAAAGGTCCATTATTAGCAATCTCAGACTTTCGGTCCAATGGTAAGTCAAATTTCAGAAATAGCATTTTTATATATCTGACTTGCAAAAATACCGTTTTTTCCGAAAATTCTTTCAATTCAGGTTTCAGTTTCACACAACTCAATTACATCATTTATACATTAATTGTCTTAATCTTCTCATTAAATTCTACAGCCTATAACATATCTTTTCCAAAATAACTACACAAACCCCTTTTTTTTTTTTTTTGCCAAAATCTGAAAAAGTCTTTACCGAAATAAATTGTCACTGGCATGGTGATGGAGAAAGAAGCTGGCGCCTTGGGTCTCTGTCGCCAGCAAGCGACGAGATTTGGGTTGACCAAAACGACCCGGGTTGTGGCGAAATCTGGTAAGTTTGGTGTTTGTACTTGCGGTCTACTCGCGTCCTCGACCTCAGATGGCGGTAGAACTTCCGGTGTAGTGTTGAGACACGGTGTGGAGCAAGTCAAGCTGGTTGCTTGTGACAAGGAGTGGGATGGCGTTCCAGGGGGAGGTTCGTCGTGAACGAAGAAGAAGAAGAAGAAGAAGGGAATAAAGAGAAAAGAAAAAGAAGAAAGAAAATAAAAAAAATTGAAAGTGGGGGAGACAATGGGCATCATGATTAAAAAATAATTTTTTAAAATTAGAAAATTATTTTTTGAGAACAAGTAAAAATATTTGATATTATTTTATGAGAACAATTTTTAAAATTGAAGTTAGAAAAAAAAAAAGAACTTAGACAAAAATAAAATGTTATTTTTAAGTTGTTTTTTTAATTTTTTTAAAATAAAAATAAAAATTCTTTTATATACACATTTTTTTATAATTTTTTCTCATTATTTTCTCTAATTATTTTCTCTCTCCTCGTTCTTTTTCGTCACTTTCTTTATTTTCATTTTCTCTCGTCATTTTCTCTCTTCTTACTTTATTTTATCACTTTCTCTCTCATCATTTTCTATGATTTCATTTGTTTTAATGACTACATTATCTATCATCATTCTTTATTGCTATTTAATTTTTTATAACTTTTTTACTTTTATTTTTTTATTCCTATGCATTCTTATCACTTTATCTCTCTTATGTGCTTTTATTAGTTTTTTTCCTTATATTTTTTTCTTCACTTTTTATTTTCATATTTTCTCTTATCTCTTTCTCTTTCATTATTATATTTCGTTACCTTTTTTTTGTGACTTTCTTTCTCCTCATTGTCTTATTTGAATTTATATTTAGTCACTCTCTCTTAATTTTTTCTCTCTAAATATTTTTTTTATAATACAAATATAATTTTTTTTCCTAAAAATAGTTTTAGACAATTTTGCTAAACACCCATTGTTGTTTTCTGAAAACATAATTTTAAAAAAAGAAAACAAAAATCAATACCAAATGTGCCCATAGTGTCGGGTGAGTAGAGGAAAAGATAAGGAAAATGTTTTATTTTTTTCAAGAATGTTTTATTTTCTTCGAAGCGGTAGGTCCCACTACTTAAAAATAAAAATAATATTAATATTAAAATTATAGGTTTTTACAGCTCATATTGTATTGTAGTAAACAATTCATTTTAATAAATGATTTCCTTTTTACCAGAAAAAAAAGTTCACATATTTGTTTATATCGACTGCAATGGCAGTGGAAGAATGAAAGACGAATGGCAGTAAATTGCACGTTTCTACTTTCACTAGGGCATCTCGAAACATACCTAATTCACCGAGGCGATCAAATCAAACTCTATGTAAACTGAGCTATATAATTTTGCTTGAAAAACTCCCCAAGAAGGCAAAGTAGGAATAAAAATTTTTTGATAAAATTTCAAATATATATATATATATATATGTATGTTATTAGATGCAAAAGAAAAACAAAAGTTAGAGGGGGCAAGTATGGGGGCAAATAAAAATAATATTTTGAGGACAACTAGGGAGGTAAATGAACAAAATATTTAGGGGCTCTGCCACTGAACACCACGCAATGTTAAATTAGAAAAAAATTACTTCTCACTCCAAAAAATTATTACCGAACAAAACTCAGTCGACGAACAGCTCTGTACAAAAAAAAATCAACATTTAGCACTAAGCGTTAAGTCACAATAAATATTTTAGCGCCTAAAAATGATATTTAGACACAACTAATAATTTGTTGAAACTAAAAGCTGACATTTAGTCACAAATTTTCACTAATGTATTTTTAGTCTCAACTTTCTATATATAATAATAAAATTTCTTGTGACTAAAAATATATTTGGCACAACAAATTATCATTTTCGTCACTAAAATTTTTAGCTACGGACTTTCACAACATAAAAATAATGACATTCTTTTCGCAGTAAATATTTTACTTTTAGTCATTTTTGTTGTCATTAAATGTAAGGTTTTTCACAGTAGCTAGATGTTAAATCCCAAAGGGCTAAACTCTTTATTACGTACTCACTCCGAAACATTATGACCAAATATAAATATTATTGTGTGTTTTGGGGCGTTGTGTTACGTACACACCATCGGACCAAGTTTGTTAATTGTCACTGTGTTCACAAAAAAATTCAATAATAAAAAAATAAATTTACTATACGTGCATGCAATCAACCCAAAATGAATGGTATCTATGCGTTGTCTTTTAGTTGCTCTAAATTTCAAAACCCGTAAGAAATCACTAATTTATTAAGCTACTTTTGTAATGTCACGTGATGATCATTATGCGATTAATGCTATAAACGGAAGAAACAATTATGAGACTGTTGAATGATTTGTCAACAATTGATTTGGTAACTTACAAGATTTTGAAAAGGGTTAAAAAATAAAGTAAAATAAAACATGAGAATTTTATAATAGTTCAGCTCTAAAAAAATGGATTTACGTCTACTGTTCTTTATTATTTTTTAAAGAATTACAAGAGTTTTTCTAAATCTCAAGGTGAGAGCAAAGAGAATTACAGAGGGTGTATAGTGAAGTGATTGTGAGATGATTGTCAGATGATCAGTTATGAAACTGAGCCACCTTTATATAGATGAGGATAGCTCCATATTTTCTAATTGTGAAAATAGGTAAGTATATACAATTTCAAGTAACAATACAAAATTGAGTAACAACTTAAAATAATTACTTGCTCTCTACTCAGAAGCACTTGTTTGAAGAAAATCTAGTTTCCTTTTTAGTTGGTCACACATTATTCATCCAGAGGATATCACAGTTCGATCAGAAAAGTACACATGTGACCTAGCATATTTAACTCGCTCGTTAACTAATGATGTAAATTTAAGATCGCACAATAATTGCTCCCAATTCCATTAGTTCTTTAGGGCTAAATGGAGCTTCCTTCTCTGACAAGTGTGAGCTTGAGAGTACGATGTTATGAGGTCATCCCGAAAATCTCCGAAGATTCGTGAAATCTTATATCATATCTTTTCAGAATTCCATGCGTTCATTTCTCTATCAAACACAATCACGTGTCATACGAGACTCGAGGAAACCTTAAGCTTCTCGAGTGAATGTGATGATGATGATGATGTTAGCTATCATTTAAAATCAAAACATTTTTGTATTTCGAAAATTAATTGATTTGATTTCAAATATCAATTATCCAACGTGAATTGATTCAATGAATCTTGAGATATATAAAGAAGAAATCGTTCATTTTCTTTCTTCTATTTTCATTTCTTCTGAAACTTTTCAAAAATTTCATAAGACAAAACCCTCAGTGACCAACTCCAGATGAGACTCATAACTCAGTTCATCCTCTCCGACGAAGTTCAATCACCAGAATCTCTCAAGCAATATTCAGATTCTTCAAGCTTAAAAAGGTTGGCATCCCTTTTTTCTCTTTTTTCTCCATTTTTATAAATTGTAGATTGTTTCAAAAAAAACTCGAATCACCATCATTTCTGAATTTCTTCTTTCTGAACTGGATTGAACTGTAAATTCAACGGTTCACTGAATTAAGAAAGACCCAGGATTGAAAATGTGACTTCCTTGATTGAATGTTAATGACTATTCTCAACATATAAAATTAGACGAAACCCATATGAAAATATGATTTTTTTGAAATTTTTAAATTTGTAAATGAAAAACTATAGAACTGTAGGTATTGAATTGAACCTAGATTTTATTTAGACCGAACAATAAATATGAATTTGATAAATTGAATGACGAATTGCTTGAAGAATTACCTGAATTCGTAGGATAGAAACATTAGACGAATAGATAGACGAATCAACAGGTTTATCAAAAAAACCTCGAACAGATTTGAGATAAACAAATAGCGTGATGTGGATAAAATTTTAGGATTTCTAGCCCCAAACTGATCATACATAGCGAGTATACCTGCAACAATAGATAAACCAATACACTTATTTCTAGGTTATAGTTTGGGTTACTTTTATAAACATTGAAAGTTTATACTATATACCTATTGATCAGAGCTCACATAGGATTAAATTCAGTTTTGTTTCTTTTTCAGATGTCTAGTAGTGAAGACTTTAGGAAGGGAAATGCATTTTTCGGAGAATCAGAACCCTCAACAAGCTCTGAGTTAATAAATGTTCCTCCTTTGGGGCGCTAATTCAAGTCGCCAAGGACGATGAGTTACTTGCACTCCTCCGTCAATTACTGGAGAAGGATAGCCTTAGTGCAACCTTCATCGACCACTTTACCTCCGAGGAAGGCTGGGAGAGGATGAAGCGAAGGTTATCCAAGGTCACCTCTAGTGCTATAATGCGGATGCTCGCTAATGTAAGTTCCTTCTTCTTTATTCATATATGTCACACTTTTCTTTTATTAACACCATTGTTATATTTTAGACCGCTGCACCTGCTATACTGATATATGACCTAGTCCTCAAATGCATAGAGAAGAGTGAAAAGGTCAAAGAAATGGCCCAAGCATACGAGGACTTGAAGAAGACTCGTGAGGATGAGAAAAATACCTTTGAGTCGGAGAAGAAACAATTGTATGAGGCTCTGGCCAAGAAAAAACTGGAAAAGGAGCGGCTTGAGGAGAAAATAAAATAGCTTGAGAAGACCATCTCCTAACACCTAGATGCTTTGAAGGAGGCGGGTTGCAAAGTTGTTGAAGAGTTTAAGGCCATTGTAGGCAAAGAGCTTGAAGAGTGATATTGCATCCTTGACCATTATCTACAACATTTTTGGCAAGTATCCGGAGTTCGACTTTTCCTTCCTTGGTGAAAATGTGGTCGAACTTATTGAGAGCTGGAAGGAGGATGAAGCCGCATAAGAAAATGTTGCTGGGTAGAGCACACCTGCTAAATAGGGACCTTTAATCTTTTTTTTAAGACCAAATTTGTAAAATTTCATACCAATGCGGACTTATCCCATTTATTTTTGTAATATTATTACTCACACATACGTGTGAGCTTGTATTTATAAAATTTTCTTTTTATCAGATTTTATTCCCACGAAACAACTATTAAAAGTAAAAACACATCGCATTAATATACTCGCATAGTAACATATGGATGCATAATTTAACCAAGTAGTCAATCACTAAGTGACTGATCAGTATGCTGTTGCGATTCGAATCCATAACTTAAAATGGGTTTTAAACATTAGGATAGGTTAGGTCACTAATGAAAAATAATGAGCATATGTGATGCGAACTCAATATTATTTTCCAAAAGTTCCATGGAAAAATAGGGTTTATAGTAATATATCATATCAAACTATGGATGTTTTGCTTAGTCACTTTTGTGTTCGATGAGAGATATTGTGTAATACAATATGCTAAGGTAAGAAGCAAAGAGAAAATCCTAAGATTTTAAGATATTTCAGAAACTTATCGATCTAAAATTCTAACTCCTCTAAATGAACGTTTGCATAGTTCCTTTGGAAGTGAGTAGGAGATAACGATCTGATCTCACTGGCCCCTGAGTTTTATGATGTTTAAAGATGGCCATAAAACTATAAAAGATGAACCAATATAAAGAAATAACAAGAGGATAAAATCAAAGAAATGATATCTTTATTGATGAATTCGAATGAGGAATAACAAGATACCCTCCCAGGCCTTTGAAGCTATATGAAGATATACATGAGGATTTTACAGATACTAACAACGAAGTTGTTCTATGTTCCAAGCCTACTCGATCTTTTGTCCTCCAGTGTGAGCTAATTTGTACCTCATAGGTCAAATAATGGTGTTTATAACATATGGTCCTTCCCAAAGGGGCCTAAATACACCATTGTCATGCTCTTTAGTATTAGGAAGAACTTGTCAAAGAACAAGGTCACCAACTCCAAATTATCTATATTTTACTTTAGAGTTATAATATCGAGTTGTACGTTGTTGGTATGATTGAATCCATAATTGAGACTGCTCGCGTCTTTCTTCTAGAAGATCGAGCTTAGTCCTCATCAATATATTATTCTGATCTTGCTCATTAATAGATCGTCGTAAAGAGCTTACACCAATTTCAACAAGCACCATTACTTTATATCCATAAGCTAGAGAGAATGGATTTTCTCTAGTAGTAGTTCATTGAGTGGTGCAATAAGACCATAATATCTCCAAAAGTATGTCTGGCTATACTCCATTGTGTTCTTCCAACTTCATCTTTAGGTTCTATTTAAGTATCTTATTTATAGCTTCGACCTGACTATTGGCTTGTGGATGAACAACGGCGGAGAAACGTTTCATGATACCTAAGTTGTCGCAGAAGTTGCGGAATTCATCGCAGTCAAATTGTTTTCCATTATCGGAAATTATTGTGTGCGGTATTCCATATCGACAGATCATATACTTGTAGACAAAATCTATCATCCTCTTCGCGGAAATAATACTCTCAAGGCTTCAGCTTCTATCCATTTGGTGAAATAATCGACAATGACTATTGCATACTTCAATCTTTTTCATACCAATAGGAGCATTCTAATAATATCAATTCCCGTTACTACAAATAGCCATGGACTGGTCATTTAAGTAAGAGGAATAGGTGGAGATCCAGAAATGGTTGCAAATCACTGACATTTATCGCATTTCTGAGAAAATTCCATTGGACGTTTCTTCACAGTAGGCTAAAAATATCCTTGTCTAAGGGTTTTGTTGACAAGTGCATGCCACCCAGAATGATTTTCACATATCTCCTAATGAATTTCCCTCATAATGTAGTGTATTTTTTCTTTGTCTACACATAACAATAATGGTAAGCTAAAACTTCTTCGATAAGATACTTCATTATAGGATTTATCCATGAAAGTTTCTGGTTAACTGGCATGGTTACTTAAAGCTCTACTTCAATACTTGATTTTATGAGGAATTCAACAAGGACCACCTTCAGCAATTCTGCATCTTTTATCGAGGCAATCTTGGCTAGAGCACATGCTTAAGTGTTCTTGGTAGGAGGAAGAAGTTAAATACTATAAGCAGTAAATGTCGAGAATAGTCTCTGTACTTCCTGTAAATAAGCTAACATTCTTTCCCACCTAGCTTGGTAATTGCCGATCACTTGACAAACGACCGATTAGGTGTCATCGTATACCTCGATTATCTCAATCTTCATTTCTTATGCAAGTTTGAGCCCAACTATCAATGCCTCATATTTTACCTCATTATTCGATGCTAGAAATCCGAAACAAAGTGCACAATAAATATTATGCCCTTCTGGACTAATTAGCATCAAATATGCACTAGCTCCATTCTCGTTAGATGATCCATCGACATAGAGTTTCTACAATTTTAAAAAATCTATAGCAGGTTTTTCAATTACTTCTGTGGGAAGATTGTTATCGTAAGTAAATTATACAATAAAATCTGCGAGAACTTTACCTTTAATTGTAATGCGAGGTCGAAAATTGCTAGTGCCAACTTCTCCATCTCTCGATATCTTGTTCGGCATCGAGTAGTCTTTTATTTACATAATATACAAGTTGCCATATATTTTCTTATTCTCGAATTAATGTAGCACTCATATATTTGGAAACAGTGAGGTATAGATATAGTTTCTCTACCAACTTTGGCTTCGAAAGAAATGGAGGAGAACCCAAGTGCTTCTTCAACTCTTGGAACACCTACTCACACTTCTCAGTTCACTCAAACTTCTTCAAACCCTTTACCATCTCGAAGAATGGTTGGCATTTATCAGTTGATCTTGATACGAATCGGCTTAGTGTGACCATTCTTTCCGCCAGGCTCTATACATATTTGGGTTTGTGAGGTAATTGCATGTCAATCAGCGCTTAGATCTTTTGAGGATTTACTTCGATACCTCAGTGATTAACCATAAACCCCAGGAACTTCCTAGATCCTACTACAGATGCACACTTCTAGGGGTTCAACTTCCTCTGATATTTCTGAAGAATTTTGAATATCTCATCAAGATGCTTGATGTGATCTTCAGTTTTCTTCAACTTCACTAATATGTTATCAGCATATACCTCTTTTGTCTTGCCAATCAGTTTTGTGAACATCATGTTGATGAGACATTGATATGTTTCTCCTGCATTGATGAGTCCGAAGGGTATCTTCTTATAGCAATATAATCCTCGATTAGTGATGAACATTATGGTGGGGATTAATCTGACATTGCATCAACAAGTTGGCTCAGAAATGGAGAGATATCCTTTGGGCATGCTTTGTTCAAATCAGTGAAATCGATGCAAGTTTTCCACTTTCTATTAGGTTTCTTCACTAAAACTAGGTTTGCAAGCCAGTTTAGGCAAAAAGATTCCCTGATAAATCCAATTTTGAGCAGCTTCTCTACCTCTTCTTTCAACACGACACATCGATCTGGATCTATTGCCCTTCTTTCTGCCACACAGGCTTTTTCGTTGTATCAATTTTGAGGCGATGGCATATAATATTCGGATTAATCCCCATCATATCCGAATATTGCAATACAAAGACATCCAAGTTCGACTTCAAAAAAGTGACCAATGCAGCTCACACAAGTTCTTAAAGCTTTACTCCAACTTTTAGCACCTTTGAAGAACCATCGATTGACGAACCTTCCAAGTCTTCTATAGGTTCAGTCTTGACCTCTCTATCGATTTAACGTGGGTCGAGTCCTCGATTGACGTTTCATTTGACGATTCTCTCTATAGTTGGGCCATCATTATGCGAGGTATTATATCTCTTGTTGTGAGCTTCAGAGAATTGTCATAACAAATTTGTGCATCATACTGATTGTCTTGCACTTTGCCTACTCTGTGTTGGGTTGGGAACTTCATGGTGAGATGATAAATTGAAGTAACAGCTCAAAATTCCCTCAAGGTTAGTCTTCCCAGAACGATATTGAATGTGGAAGGGCAATCTACTACTAAAAATTGAGTTATTACTGTTGAAACTCTAGGATAAGTTCCAACATTTACCATAAGCTTAATCATGCTCCTTAGCATTATCCTGTGGCAAGTGAATCCTTAAAGTTAAGTGACGATGAGTTTTAAATTGCTATCACTCAACGCTATCCTTTTGAAGGTATTATAGTATAAGATCTCGACAACAATCCTATTATCGACTAATACTGGCCACAGTTGTGTGCTTCCATAGTTGATCTTAATGATAAGTGCATCATAATACAGGTAATGGACCTCTCTTGTGTTTTACTCCATAAAAATGATATCCATGGCTGGTACCCATTGAAGATTCTATGGTCAATGCTTGAGGGGCATAACATTAGTTAATGGCTACTATCGAGCTTCTCGTGCATATCTTTCTTGTGCCTTCTTTGAGTACCTACCAACATACGGACCTCCAAAGATAGTTCGTACTTCACACTGAATTTCTAGAGGTTGTAGTCCGTTTTCTTCCCTCCTTTCATTGTTTTGCATGGTATACTACTGTAGTTACTCTTCTCTAATTAATCTTTTGATCTCATTTTTCAGGGTAGAGTAGTTATTAGTGTCGTGTCCAATATCATTGTGATATCAGCAGAACTTGTTGGGATTACATCTCGTGCTATCTTATTTTATCAGCTCTGGCTGATGATATTGCTCGTATTGATTTATGACCATATAAATATGATCTATAGGTGCATTCAACTTGGTATAATTATTAAATCTCATGGGAGCTCTTGGAATCTCTTGGCTCGGGCTGCTTTTCAGCTGATTGTTTATTCTTTCTCTTTTCTAACTTCTTATTATTATTGGTTGTTGTCGCATATTTAGGTATATCTTTTCCTCCTTCTTTCTTTGTCTTATGAAGATTCTCACGTGAAGATTTCACTCTTAGATATCGACCAACTCTCTGATAAAAGTCTTTAAGAGTTCTGCATTCTCACTCTAACAACTCCTCCCAGAGTTTAGTCTCTGGTCATAACCCCAACCATCATTAGAGTCAAGACTTCCCTTTCAGGCGGGTTGCTGACTTTCGCCAACTCTGAGGTAAAGCGATTGAGGTAAGATCACAGAATCTCTTTTGAACCTTGTCGAATAGTAGACAGGGTGATTAATGCAACAACAAAGTTCTTCACAGCCTAGAATTTTCTCAAGAATGTGGTCTAAAGTTATTACCAGGACGAGATCGAACTAGACTTAAGTTCTTAGAACCACTTCTTTGCTACATCTGTGAGGGTTACAGCAAAACACCTACAATGTGCGAGGTCATTGTTACGGTGGAGCTCCATCAGGCCACTGAAGTGATCCATATGGTCCTGTAGATTAGTTTTCCCATCAAAAGTATTTATGATGAGAAGTTTGAATCCAATAGATAATGTAGTAGCACGAATCTCCTCATTGAATGACGATTGATGATATCCATCAACGAGCTCATTATCCTAGCCAACAAATGCATCTAATTCGATCCATAAATTATGAACATCGATGTTTGGAGGAAAGGTATTATCTCTTACTGGTAGCAAGGGTGGCCTTTGGTCATTGTTATCACAACATAAGAAGGATTGATTAGGTAGGTTCTGTTTAGACCTCTATGAAGATTCCACTGAAAGAGTTCGATGAGATTGACTTCGATCGTTATGATGCGATATGAATCCCTCATGGTTGCATTGCTATTCAAGATATTGTCTTAGGTCTGCAGAATTTTGCCTCAACTCCCTACTAATCTTTTTGAAGATGCTCCTCGATTGACGATTTTGCTCGTTGCTCAGAGGATCACAGTTGTCGGTAGCTCTTCGAGAATGTTGTGCATGATTATGATTTGTGCTCGAGCTCCCCATGTCAGATTCCTGGGGCAAGTCCATGACCTTATCTTTTCCCTTAGAAATACGATTTGTATGGCGCTCCTACCTGGATCTGAATTCCTCTTTCAGGTTATCAAGTAGGACAATCTCTAAGACATTTGTGCTGTGATAGAGTCACCATCTGTCATTCAGTAAGTCATCGTAGAGAATTATTAATCTGGTTGGTGATTTGCTGAAGGTTCACAAGAATATCCTCTATGCATTCTTATCTCTAAACAAGATTCTCTGGTATGGTCATGGTAGGTTGATCCTGTGCAGAATCGACCTGTGCAACAACAGTGTTTTTGGGGTTGATTTTGGCTGATTCTAGTATTTCTAGTGATGTTTCTAGTATTTGTCATTGTTGAAGAAGCGAAATTGACAAACTTTTTGCTGGAATATCCTTCCTTCTAGCGCCAATTGTTGACGGAGGTTTTGTTAATAATTGATTTGGTAAATTGTGAGATATAGCTTGTATGTGAAAAAGGTTAAAAAAATAAAGCAAAGTAAAGAAAGAAGAATTTTACAGTAGTTTAGTCTCGAAAAAGATGTGCCAATTGTTGACGGAGGTTTTGTTAATAATTGATTTGCTAAATTGCGAGATATAGCTTGTATGTGAAAAAGGTTAAAAAATAAAGCAAAGTAAAGATAGAAGAATTTTATAATAGTTTAGTCTTGAAAAAGATGTGCGTACATCCACTGTTCTACACTATTTTCTGGAGAATTACAGAAATTTCTTTAAGTCTCAATGTAAGAGTAAAGAGAATTACAGAGAGTATATAGTGAAGTGATTATAAAATGACTATTAGATGATCAATTATGAGACTGAGCCCTCTTTATATAGATGAGGGTGACTCCATGTTTCCCAATTATAAAAACAGATAAGTAGATACAATTTCAGATAATAATACAAAATTGAGTAACAACTTAAACTAATTATTTGCTCTCTACTCAGAAGTTTATTTCCTTTTCTTTGAAGATTACCCGTTTGAAGAAAATCTAGTTTCATTTTCTATTGGTCGCACATTATTCATTTAGAGGAGGTCACACTTCGATAAAAAAAAATACACACGCGTCCTAGCACATTTAGATGTAGATTTCAGATCGCACAACTGAGACTATTCAATTCACACATTATTATTATGCATGATTAATTGGAAATGTCTAAAAAACTTTGAGCTACGTATAATAATAAAGTTTGTTTTGAAATTTGGAGTAAATCTTTACATGATTTGGCATACGGTCATACTTTGCTATATAGTATCTCGGATTGCGTTCACACTATTGATCGGACTTTAATGCTATATTTATCAATACTCTTCAATTTTGACTTCGTTTTTGCTTTTGTTTTGTTGTTGTAAAGCAAAGCATAATCCCACCTTTTTTGTCTTGTTTCCATTCCAAGGCTAGTTCCCTCCTTTACTTTCACGATTAATTTTTCTTCAGTCTTCAGATCTTGTCTTTCTCCTTATTTGGATTAGTTTTGCCGTACACTCTTTGTATTAGGTTCCATGAACAGAATTCAAAGCTTATGAGTAAAGCCATTCATTATAATGCAAATGGAATTTAGATAATAAATGCTATCCATGTTCAGCATCAAAGTAACAAAAAGTAGATCCGAATTCCTTCGCGTTAGCCATCTATTCCAAGTTCCAACCGTACAATTTATTATATCGCAGTTATAAAAATGAAAATATTATATATTATGTTTATTTGCTATAGATGAGATTGATACGTCAAGTATGGTTAATTGAAATTAAGCGCAGAAGCAACTATATGATCCATTTGGAAAAAGAAAGTGTTGCTTGCAGATTAAACATTTATTATACCTTCAATTCCACTAAAAAGAAAAAACATTTATTGTTCCTTGACAAAAATTATTTATTTTCGTCTAAAGGTTTTAATAGTTGGTCATAAAACAGAAATCGAGGTCAAAAAAAAAAAGAAAGGACGTATCTGGTTAGAAAGAAAAATGTATCATAATTATAATTAAATACGAAAAGGTTTACGTATGTTAGTCAATGATAAGTTCTGTATATGGCGTCTTATGTCAAAATAGTATTTGGGAATAATTGATGTAAATCTGGAGTCTTATAAAGTATCAAAAAGATCAGGTTTCTCTTGAGAATAAATAAAGCATCAATTATTTGTCTAAAGTATCAATATATCTTCCTTTTTGTTTTTCCAAGTGATAAAAAAATAGGAGAATAAATAAGAGTATTACGCAATTATTTATTCCGCTCTTTCTAGCCTATTTGTATGCTTGATCAAATCAATATATCATTTAAAGTACAAGTCAAAAATTAATTCGATCTCAAATAAATTAATAATTAACTTTAATATAATACCAACTAATGAAATAAAAGTGAAATTAAAAGAAAAGAATATTTGCAAATTAATAGGTAACATCAATACTTCTAAAACTTTGTTTTTTTTTATATATTAAAAAAAACAAAATAATGAATATTATAATAAAGCCTCCAAATGTAATTAAATATATACCCTGATACACACATGCAAGATACCATCAATATATACTCACTGAAGATGGTGAAAATTCACCGCCAATAAAGGCATGACACTTGTCTTTGAGGAGATGAGTAAGCAGCCACCTACGGTTCACAATTTACGACATGTATAAGGTATACCATCACACCACAAGCACGAGCTTCACTGATCAATTGTTATTTTCACCTAGGTAATTCTTTTGATTGTCAAAGCATCATATAATTGCATTCTTTATTTTTGGTTGAACTTGCGATTCCCATATGAAATTCAGTCTCTCCCACCTAGAAAATTCTAAGGGACACTAGCATGCATTTCTTATCATATTCATATGGGTTGTTTCATTTATCATATATTCATCTGACATTTTACTCGAGTATGACATACCCGACTGGATTTCGCATTCTTTTGTTCATCTAATGCCTATCGGATAGGCTAGCCACAAGAATGGGCAATTTAACTGTTTATCTGTGTTCAAGTCAATTATTCATCTGATTAATCGTGTATTAATCGTCTAGTTTTCACAAGTACGTTTTATACTAGCACTCCTAGTATAATCCAGCACGATTTATTTAGTTACACTGCTAAAAAATTTAATCCATTCATACACATTCATATATGCGTTTTTCATTCGCACATGCTCTAGTACGTAAGGATAGCGTAATTCACCGAAACTCATCTAGTAATATATCTGCCACGACGTGTGCTACTACTGAACACATGTTTATCTTCTAATAATGTTTATCTCTTTATTAGCTTAATAATAGCGTACCGACCAAATTTTTGTAAAGGACAAGGATCCGAGTATGTTTTAACCTCTAAACTTATATACCACCGGTCTAGTATGTTTTTTTTTTTTTTATTTATTCATAAGTATTATTTTATTTAATTAAAATTAATTACAAATACAAACGCTCTATTAATAATAAAAATTGAAAACAGAAAAATATTTATTTATTTAACCAAATTATAATAATTATATGATTTTTAAAAAAATTAAAAATCAATATATATATATATATTTATTGCTACAAGTGCGACAGCGTCAACCTCTCGATCGATTAGTCGCTCTCCTCTCTTACTGACATGTGGCCAAAAAAATTTATTTGATAAGTAAAAAATAAAGATTAAACGAAACACCGTACTTTTGGTTGTATTTGCAAATCATGCCATTCATCTTCTTCACACGTCCCTCATACTGAGACCTGCAAACAAACCCTACTTTTGAAATGATCGAAGAATAATCACAAACTAGATTGGAAGAGAAACTTCCAAATGAAAATACCACCAAAATGCGAACTCCAGATAAAAATATAGAAACCGTCCTGGGAAGTGAGCAACAGAAAGGCGAAAATTATATTCAAATGATGAGAATAAATAAATAAAATTTCGTCAAGTTTATGCATTAATTTGAAGACAAAGATGATGAAGATCCGAAGCTTTGCATAAAATTTCCTTCACAATTTTACTTTTTAACTCTAGTTTTTTAATTGAAAACAAATAAATAAAATGCATCTTAGCACTTTGATGCTGGGTGTTTCATAGAGTACAAGCCATGGTGGAAGAATATTAAACAAACCCTCCCAGCCAAGCCTCGTTCTTCGGAAATAATGAAGGATTCGTTTCTATTCACGCAAAAATATTATCCTCGATTATTACTCTTACAATTTTCAATTTAATCACAGTAATTCTCCTTGGGAGGTTTGGAAGAAATGGCATCAATATGTAATTAAGATAAGAAATGGGGTCTTTTAACTTGCTCTTTGTTTTGTGATTATCTGCTTTAAAGGTAAGTGCTACGTGTCAGAAGACAATACACAATAGCGACTGACCCAACGGCTGATAAAGCTGTCCTCATTATTCCCCCAGACAAAGAATAAAACTAGAGACGTAAAGCGCATCAGGGTGACATCTTACCCATATTTGATAAGTATATATAACTTCTATATTCCGTTTAAATTCGATTTGATAAGTATATATAACTTCTATCTTCTGTTTAAATTCGATCAGTCTAAAGTATGTCTAAAATATGAGTCGGCGTGGTCTAGTTAATATTCTTAGACTTCGGCATGACTCGTAAGCTTAATTCATATTTTATACAGGTCTAAGTGGGTCGTGACTAAATGGATTGTATTTATTCAAACTGAATATAAGCTACAATATGTTGAAAATAAATTTGTTTAAACCCAAAAAAAATATTTAAGCCCATTAACATGAGACTCAATAAGTTGGAATTAGCCCAAGTGCAAAACTCACAAAAAAAAAAGCCCAAGTCCAAATTAAAGAAGTTTTCCACCTAAAATCTTTTAGTGTTAGGTAGATATTAGTTTTTTTTTCATGTGAATTATTTGATTATTATTAGAAGTGTGTAGAAGAAAATATGTGTAGTTTAAGGATTTTTGTAATTATTTATTTATGTGGTTCTCATTGTTTCTCATGTAGTATAAATACCCCTCCCCATTTAAGTTCTAAGCATCAAGTAAGAAGCAAAGCTTCTAAGAGTGAAGATAAGAGAGAAAGAAGCATAGGTTCTAGTGAGTGAGTGAGTGAGCTTGAAGAGTGAAGTTGAGAATTTTCTCTTGTAAAAGTATTTGAGTGAATAATAAAGTTTGTTTTACTTTCCAACAAAGTGGTATCAGAGCAAGGTTGTGAGTTCTCTTGAAATTCTAAGTATGCTATGTGGTTGCAGCTTTGACTGATCTTCCACATCAGAAAAGAATTTTTGAGATTGAGAGTATTAGCTATTTGTTCCAAACACACTACTATTACATATCAAATCGAAGAGCTCGACGAGACGAACACACTGCCACAAAAATCAACCCAATCGGAGTCCGAACGTGTCAGAACTAGTCATCGGAAGTTTGCTGCCATAAATTGAGTCAACTCACTGAGTTGAGCCGAGTCAGAGTCATTTGACCGAGACGTCAGAGGTGTTGACTAAGCCATCAAAGCCGAGCCGTCAGAGCCATTGACCAAGCCATCAGAGCCGTTTGACCGCACCGTTGACTAAGCCGTCAAAGCCGTTGACCAACTGTTGACCGAGCGTTGACTTTGACCAAGTCGATATACAAGTCAATCTTAAGGTTTTTCGGCATTCTAGATCTATCTGTGTAGTCGAAATTCCCAAAAACTCACTCCGTTAAGAGTTATGGCTACCGGCAGTTTAACATCTCTTCAAGTTCCACCACTTCAAGGTAATAACTTTGATAATTAGACTATCAAAATGAAAGTCCTCCTTGGAGCACATGATGTTTGGGAAGTAGTAGAGAAAGGCTACGAAGAGCCAAGAAATGAGTCAACTCTATCTTCAACACAGAAGGATAGTTTAAAAGATTCAAAAAAGAGAGACAAAAAAGCTCTCTTCCTCATTTACCAAGCCTTAGATGACGACGGGTTTGAGAAAATCTCAAGTGCAATCTCCGCTAAGGAAGCATGGGAGAAACTTCAAATTTCATACAAGGGAGAAGAAAATGTCAAAAAGGTCCGCCTTCAAACTCTAAGAGGAGAGTTTGATTTGTTACATATGACAGAGACTGAGTCAGTTTCTGACTACTTTTCCAGAGTTCTAACCATTTCCAATCAAATAAAGAGAAATTGTGAGAAACTTGAAAATGTTATGATTATTGAAAAGATTCTTCGATCGTTAGACCCAAAGTTCGAGAATATTGTTACTGTCATCGAATAAACTAAAGATTTGGGAGCCATGACAATTATACAACTCTTGGGTTCTTTACAAACTCACGAGAAAAAGAAGAAGCCAAATTTGAAGGAACAGCTTCTCAAGACACAAATTACAGAGAAAGAAGATAGGCAATGTAGCGAAAGAAGTCAACGTGGTCATAGTAGAGGACAAGCCCGAGGACAAGGATGTGGTACAAGTCGAGGTCGTGGACGAGGTTGGAATTCCAACAACCACAATTATCATATCAACAATTTCGAAAGAGGAGAAAGCTCTACAAGAGGTCGTGGTAGAGGTCGAATGAACTCAAGGCTTGAGAAGTCTCAAGTTGAATGTTTCAATTGTCACAAGTTTGGACATTATGCTAGAGAGTGTAGAGTACCCAATAGCAGAATTGAAGAGAAAGTCAATTACGTTGAAGAAAAAATGGAAGAATATGGCACCGTGCTACTAGCATATAAAGACAACAATGGAGGACAAGATAACACATGGTATCTTGACACCGGTGCCAGCAATCATATGTGTGGGCGTCGATCAATATTTATAGAGCTTGATGAATCAATCAGTGGGAGTGTTTCTTTCGGTGATGATTCAAAAGTAGCGGTAAAAGGAAAAGGTAAAATTCTTATCCACTTAAAAAATAGGGGGCATCAATTTATTTCAAATGTTTATTATGTACCCACAATGAAAACAAACATCTTGAGTTTGGGACAACTCTTAGAGAAAGGCTATGATATTCACTTGAAAGATTATAGTCTTTCGATAAGAGATAACAATATGAACTTGATTGCCAAGGTGCCTATGTCAAGAAATAGAATGTTCTTATTGAACATTCAAAATGATATGGCAAAATGTCTGAAAGCATGTTACAAGGATTCATCATGGCTATGGCATTTGAGATTCGGACATCTCAACTTTGGAGGACTAGAGCTACTGTCCAAGAAAGAAATGGTGAGAGGCTTGCCATGCATCAATCATCCTGATCAACTTTGTGAAGGATGCTTACTCGGGAAGCAATTCAGGAAAAGCTTTCCAAAAGAGTCGAATTCAAGAGCCCAAAAGCCACTAGAGCTCGTGCATACAGATGTGTGCGGTCCTATCAANACTTGGGTTTATTTCTTGAAGCAAAAATCAGAAGTCTTTGAAGCTTTCAAGAAGTTCAAGGCTGCTGTAGAGAAGGAAAGCGGTCTTCAGATCAAAGCCATGAGATCTGATAGAGGAGGAGAATTCACTTCAAAAGAGTTCTAAGAATTCTACGAAGCAAATGGAATTCGACGACCTTTAACTGTTCCAAGATCCCCTCAACAAAATGGTGTGGCAAAAAGAAAGAACCGAACCATCCTCAACATAGCTCAAAGCATGCTGAAAAGTAAAAGATTACCCAAAGAGTTATGGGCAGAAGCTGTTGCATGCACAGTTTACTTGTCCAATCGATCTCCAACAAGAAGTGTGTGGGGAAAGACACCACAAGAAGCATGGAGCGGAAGGAAGCCTAGGATCTCCCACTTGAGAGTCTTTGGAAGCATAGCCCATGTGCATGTGCCAGACGAACATAGAACCAAGCTTGATGATAAAAGCGAGAGGTTCATTTTCATCGACTACGATACCAACTCTAAAGGATATAAGTTATACAATCCTAACAATGGAAAAGTAATCATCAGTCGAGATGTAATATTCGATGAAGAAGGTGAATGTGACTTTGGCTCTAAAACAAATGACTACAATTTCTTTCCATAATTTGAAAAATATGGAAACACTAGTAGAGCAAGCAAGAGAAGTGCATCAAGATGCTATTACTCCACCTTCCTCACCGACATCTTCCACTCATGAAGATTCACCTCCATCTTTCTTAACTGAGAGGCATGAAGAACGTACAAGAAGTCTTGAAGATCTATATGAGGTGACTGATAGACTTGAAAACCTCACTCTATTTTGCCTATTTGCTGATTGTGAACCGGTGAACTTCCAAGAGGCTGTACAAGATGAAAAATAGAGAAATGCGATGGATGAAGAAGTCAAAGCCATAGAGAAGAATGACACTTGGAAACTATCCACTCTTCCTAAAGGTCATAAAGCTATCGGTGTAAAATGGGTGTACAAGATGAAGAAAAATGCCAATGGAGAGGTAGAAAGATACAAAGCAAGGCTAGTCACGAAAGGCTATAGTCAAAGAGCCGGCATTAACTATGACGAGGTATTCGCTCCTACTGCACGATTGGAAACTATAAGACTAATTATTTCTCTTGCTACTCAGAACAAATAGAAGATTCATCAGATGGATATAAAGTCCGCATTTCTAAATGGAGTTCTTGAAGAAGAGGTTTATATCCAACAACCATTGGGTTATGAGATGAAAGGGTATAAAGATAAGGTTTTGAAGCTGAAGAAGGCTCTTTACGATCTAAAGCAAGCACCAAGAGCATGGAACAGCCAAGTTGACAAATATTTCCAAGAGAATGGATTCATTAAGTGCCCTTATGAACATGCTCTCTATGTTAAGACTAAAGATGAAGATATTTTGGTCGTATGCTTGTATGTGGATGATCTCAT
>JXTB01000698.1:75014-100668 GCA_002914805.1 Parasponia andersonii
TAGTGAGTGAGTGAGTGAGCTTGAAGAGTGAAGTTGAGAATTTTCTCTTGTAAAAGTATTTGAGTGAATAATAAAGTTTGTTTTACTTTCCAACACAAAGTGGGCTTAATTTCGGTGTTATTCTATGCATTAAAATATCAAATATGAGTCTAAAATTCATTCATATTCTTTTAAAATTTAAACAAATTGAAAATAAACAATAATTAGTAAATAAATAACATTAAAAACATATAAATGAAAATATTTAACTAAGATTTTTTAAAATTTTAATTAAGAAATATATTTAAAATTATATATAGAAGGACCAAATATGAGTCTACTGTAGGCCGATAAAAATGTGGATTATGCTGGGTCGAGCCTGTGGGCCTATGACTAATGCCCAACCCGGCCCTTACTATATGTAACGGGTCAGCCCAGACCTACATTATATGGATCTGGGCGTCCCAATACTGTACTTTTTCTTTGGAATGTGGACTGACACACAAAACCCAACCCACACTGACATCTCTAAATAAAATGTTGTAGCGATCAAAAGAAACAATAATGAGGAGGGTAATTGTGCTGATAATGTGTTTTGAATAAATGAAAGCAAATTAAAAGAGAAATTTCATTAAATATGCATTACATGAGAATTTTTTACAAGCATATGACTCACCTAATAATTATTCAAAAAATATGACTTTCTGACTAAAATAACTCTAAAAACATAGTTTTAGTTGTTTGTTTTTTTTTTTAAAAAAAATCAGATTAAAAAGAGAGAAAAGAACAGTCAGAACTCTCGCTCACGAAGTCTCCGACGGTTATTCTCTTCTCTTCTTCTATTCACCATTGAAGCTCCTCTGCTCTCTCTCTCTCTCTCTCTCTCTCTCTCTCTCTCTCAATCAATAATTGTGCCCGCAATGTAACAAAGTCGAGTATATTTCGATTCTTTCTCATTTTTGAACACATTGGAATTTAAGGTTTTGTTATGTGTAGATAATGTATAGAAGCTATATGACTTGAAATTGATTATTTGAATGCGAAATTAAGACTGATTAATGGGTTTCAATTCGATCCCATCCGATTACATTTTCGACCTGATTCGAATGATTTAATTAATTTCAATGCGTTTCGATGAACATTCGATGGTTTGTAGTGGGTAAGATTTCGACTATATTCGATAAATGGCACTACAGGAAAAAGGCTCTATAGTGGCAACAAATGTCGTCGTTATAGAACTATCGCGACAACAATGTCGTCGTCAATGTATCGTCGGTATAACCCTCTATAGCGATGACAAAATTTATTGTCAGAATAGTTGACTATAGCGACGATATTTGTCATCACTAAAATGTCGTCGAACGATAACTTAAAAACGACGATAGCAGTCGTTGTTACACTATAGCGACGACATTTGTCGTCGTTATAGGTATATTCTTTAAAATATATATATTTAAATGTAGTTATAGCGACAATAGTCGTCGTTATAGGTATATTTTTAAAAAAAAAATATGTATATTTAAATATAGTTATAGCAACGACATAATAGAGACGATATTATCGTCGTTATAGATTACTTATAGCGACGACCAATATTATTGTCACTATAGATGTTATAATTTTTTTATAGAATTAAATTACTAATATTAGAAATAAAATTATAAAAAATAAAAATAGACATAAATAGAAAATATTTGAAACATAAATAATACTTTTAAATTTTAAATTAAAATAAAATTTAAAATAATTCTATAACAAAAATACACATAAAATTAAAATTTAAAAAAAGTATTCAACAAGAAAAAAAATTGAACTATCTCACGAGCTAGCTAGCTAGCTATCCAAGTCGGTCTCATCCTAATCTATATTGTCTTAAGTGTCAGAAGTCGGAAGAGGAAGTTCAGATCGGAATTTCGGCGGCAATATAGGTGGTAGGAGCATCGGAAGAATATCAAGAGCAGCAAGCTGTTGAATGGACATATAGAATCCTGGAACCAATCTCGTCAATGCGCAAGACATATAACACAGTTGTTCGTCGAAAACTGCATCTCTACATCACGTTGTGCTAGGAGAACTGCTTCACGCTGATGGGCAACAGCTAAATAATTCTGTGTCTAGCTAAAAAGGTCTCGCAACTCAGAGTCAGACACAAGAGGATCCTGGGTGGAGAAGCTGCTGTAGAAGAAGTGCTAGTAGCTCTTTTGAGCTTCGGACCAACTCTTCTCCTATAACGTCTCCTAACACCAAGCACCTCGTAAGTAATCAATGTTTCATCAATACGAGGTGGTGCAGATTGTGTTGAAGAACTGGAGGCAGATAAAGATGCTTGAGACTGCAACTGAGTCATGTGAATCTCAACCATCTTACACTAAAAATAGTTAGAAAAAGGTTAGTAAAAAAAATAAAATTAGTAGACAATCAATGAATACAAATAATTTATAAGTTACTCACATAATTCTGCTCAACCTCCTCAAAAGGCCACATACCAATTACAAGATCCACATACCTCTGTCAGTATTTCCCTATGATCAATTACATCTCTCTCATCTCACGATTCCCCTGTGCATTAAATTTGATAAGTACATAAACAAAAGCAAAAACAAATATATAGAAGTAAGATTATAAGAATATTATCATATCATATATACTGATGATAGTAGATTTAGGCCCTTACCTACTAACATACTTTATCTGTCTCCTATTACCAGCAATCCTCTTAGTTATAGCTTGTCATTTTAAAGTCATTAGTTAATAATATAATATTTATAAAATTAATATTGTAAAAGAAAAATTAAATGAAATACTAACCTTAAACTCCTTAAAGTCTACACACTTATTCCAAACCTCTTGAGTCATATCAGGAGGAACAAAACGACGAGCACAGGGAAGGTCAAGATAGTTCTCGTCCCTACCATTGAGCTTGAAGTGTTCGCTGAGCTCATTTTTCCAGTTCTTATAGATGTCTTGAGCGGTGCAGTCAATGTCTTAAGATACCCAAGGTAGCTTGTCATTACTAATATCTTTATATTGGAAGTACTTCTGCAACCAAAAAACAAAGTATTTAACAAAAATAATTTCAATAAAATATAAGGATATAATAATAATAATAATTCTTACCTTGACTCCAGGCTCTATTTTTGCCTTCTGTTCAGCAGGAATCTTTGCCCAACTCTTGTGAAAATGTTATATATTCTTCCTGATGAGCACCCCAATAAGATGAGAAAAATACTTCTGATTCTCTTAAACAACTCTCCATATAGCTCCCCCTCTTGTCAAACGAGATCAAGAGTCGTTGACCTGGCTCCAAGTAGTCGAGCTTCTCCTACAAGTTCAAAGATCTATTCTTTGAATGTTTCCTCTTACCAATCGGTGTTACAAAGGATCAAAAAAATATTAATAATCAATCAACTGAAATGAACAATAAATATATGTATTTTTATCTATTATTTAGACAAAGTAAAAATATTCCTTGTACTTGATTGACATGGAACAAGAATCCTAAACAGGTCTAGTAGGGGGTGTCCACCTGTATCTCCTCCATCTTATGTGGGCTCAACAGTAGCCGTAACTAAATAATATCAATGAATAGTAGAAATATGATAGGATGCATATAGAAATGATGTTCATAAAAAAAATATATTTTATTAACAATGTAACAAATATTATCATAAAATACATAACTAATTACATTTTCATATTAATCATCATCTCTATCAATATAATCTTTATGTTCATCTTGATTAGTTTTATCATCATCATCTATCTCCAATTCTTCTTCATCTTCTATAGAATCACCCATTGTGTCATCATGGTCAAGTTCATTATCATCAATAAAATCATCTTCTTCCACATCATGAATAACATTATCAGAATTTTGAATATGTTCACTTTGACTCCCATGAATATAACTAATGGATTCCAACTTTCCAAGTTCAAATGTTAGGAAAAAATTTGAGGAGTTATGATCTTGCAGAGCAACTGGCTCAATATCATTATTTTGAATATCCCATCCACCTTGACGACTTAAGTGTCCTACAATTCTTCAGTTCGGACCATTCAACAAATCATCAATGTAAAAAACTTGCTTAGTTTGAGAAGCAAGTATGTATGGATCATCTTTATACCACTCAGAATTAATAGCTATACTTGTTATATTTTTTTCTACATTTATGTTATCAAATCGTTTGACTTAAATAAGACAATAAAATATGTGTCCATATAATTGAACTCTTAAATTTCTTCTAAACGACAGTAAAATATATTCCCATCAGTCCTAGAGATAGACATACCACTATTTTGAGTCAATCATTTAGAATCCCTTGTGTGAGTTATGGATCGAGTTCTATTTACAATACATATAAAATGAGACAAGACATAGAAATGTGGCTCAGATGCCAATGAGTACAACTCATTAGTTACTTCAGGGGTTCTATTTTGACTTAATTAATATATCTGTTAATTCAATTAAAATATAAATTAGACAATAATGAAAACAACTGTTATATATATAGGTTGGAATTATAAGTTATATACCTTCGTATAAAACTAAGTTGGAAACTATTGTCTTTATATTTTATCCAGGTTTTGTCTACCTTTTTGTTGGAGCTCCCTCATGTGTTTACTATATTATAAGAAAAATATAAAAGTTTAATATAATGCCATATAATCATAATGCCAAATACTTCTGGATCTCCATGTATCTGTTTAATATATACCACTTAACTTTCTTCCAAAAATCAGTTGGAAAAATTAAATATCAAACAAGCTAAATTAAGAATTTAGAGGAATTAACTGATGCAAATAAAAATGTAAATGTCAAACATAAAACAATACAGTCTAAACAAGAGATTATAAATCAATAGATATATTAAGCTATGATTATTGAATCCTCCTCAGTTGTAAATCTAGGTACAATTACTGCAGCAATGCTCACGACAAAATTCACTCTAGTAACCAAAAATTTCATCTATACATAATAAGCTTCCGAATTTATTATGATTTAAGTCCTTCAAACCAGATTTAACATATTTCTATGTTGATCTAGTTCTCAATACACTATTCATAGCATCGATTTTTAATAGGTTATACATGATAACAATATATTCCTATATCAGTACTAATTCAAGGATCTACTAAAGAGACACTTGAAACATGCATCTTTCAAGTTAGATCCAACTAAAATTAACCTTTCCAGAATTAATCCTAGTTTATTTATCCTAAATATTGGTGGCCAAATAATAATAAGAAATAATAATGAAGCTCCCTTGAGTGAACAAGAGAAAATTACCATAAATATTTAAAACAATATTTAATCCTTTATTACAATCTTAGATTCATCAATATCCCAGCTAAAGAAACTAAGCTCATGGTCTGAAATTTAAACAACAACAACTTAGAATACTCCATCAAATTCAGAATATTCAAGAAAGCAAAATAAAGAATTCAATATGAGAAGATTAAAAGAAGTAAAGAAAGTGCTAGCTAAATGATAGTGATTTTGATCCCACTACTGCTGCTAGTAGTCCTCCTTCTTTGTCCTTTCTTTCATATACTATTCCCCCTCTCTTTCGTTCCTTTTCTATATATTTATCTTCTCCTCAGCTGCCGCCACTTCCTCCTCCTTCTTACAGTACATTTCTCCTTTGATATTAGGTGGATGAGGTACCCTAATATACGTATCAGCCAAATAAAGGAGTGAGGACCATTGTTGCTTCATTTTCTTTTAGCTGGTATTTAACATTAACTGTCAGCACCAACTGTACATGAAAAATGCCTGATGGAAAAAGAATTCTGCTATTCAGTATTGCTCCGGCGTATTGCTGCAGCAAAGTTACTTCTAGCCTTGACTTAAGTTTAGCCTTCCTTCAAAGATGCTGCTATTTAAATTCATCAGAACTCAAGTCCCGATTTCAACATTTCTACTAGAAATTGACAGAAATAAAATAGATATTGACAATATTAGATCTTAAACATCAGAAACACCATAAATCAAAATAAAATAAAGAAAAGTACCTAAATTAGACAATTTGTTCATTTAATACAACTATCCTAAGACTCAAAAATATACCAAATAACTCTATTTTTATAGAGTTATCACAAATAAATGCAAATTTGTCTTCAATTCAAGTTTATTCTCAAATAATTGACCCACCTTTATTATCCTTGTACTAGCACTAAATGATGAAGAAAAACTTGAGTCAACTGCGGCATTCTCACTTTCTGGCACATCTGCATCACAAAATATTGGAATGCTCTATTTTCGCTCAAGTTCCAATATTCTGACTTTTCGCACATGACTACTTGAAGTAACAAGTGTCTTAGTTGCTTTACTTCCCTCTACTTGTTCCAATATAACAACTTATAATTTCTGTTTTTTACGTGAAATACCAACCTTCTCTTTATGCATCAACTAGGACATAGTATCATAATTGTCATTATTACAGGCATCATCTGACATCGAATGATCCTCATTAGAGTTCAAGTTCATCTTTTCATCATAAAAAGCCATTGCCCCTCCTGGACACTTGGCATCTTCCTCCAATCATTCAAGTGCTCAGACATATCACTATAATTTTTTGCTAGAACACAAATTGCTGGAACACATGGAGGATTTGATCCTCACAGAACTTGAATATTATTGTGTTCCACCATATGACATGGACTCGAATCATAGAGTTGAGTTTTGGTGTGATGATCTTCATTTTCATCCTTCATTGTTTCAGGCACGTATGATTGCATTTGATTGTATCCCTCAATCACAATATTTGGACAACATCTTTCTATTATGATTACGTACAAAAGTGTACGGTGCTAAATGGAGATGCAATACTCATTAAGCCAAAATTCGACATTGACATCATTAGTAAGGATTGTCGGTGGAAGCAGAACACCATCCATCTTGTAAATAACTTTGAATTCTAAATCAAAGCGACTTTTTTCAGCTCCAATAATCGTATATAAACAGTCCATAAGACTTGCGTAACTAATATTCTTTGAAATAGTCGTGCTCTTACTTTTTTTTCTATTAAAAAACCAACAATCTTTTTTCTCATTATATTTCAAATCCTCATCATACATCATTATGACGTTGACACGTAAGCAACCTGTAATAGTAAAAAGATTAATTAAAGAGATAAATAAATCAAAATATGATGGAAGAAACAAAATTCCAAAAAACCTTATCTTCATCGAACTTGCCGAATAACATCGAACAAAATTTTTAACGCTAACACGATATTCATCGAAGTATTTAAAAGAATATAAATTTTATGTACATCGAATTACCATCAAAATACCATCGGAAAATATTGAAATTCGATATATATCGAACAATCATCGAAATTCATCGAAGTTTTCTGTTTTAAATTTGTTTCTTTCAAAAATAATCAAATTATATCGAAATGCATTGAAAAAATAAATTTATCTAAATTCAATTTTTTGGACACAAATCAACCACAAAATACATAAAAATTCATACCTAAACGATTTTAAATAATACTCATAACATTAAAATATAATAATCGCTTACCTATTTCAAGATTCTCTCTTTGTTCTTTGGATTTATAGTACATTTTGTGAAAACATCTTTTTCTCTCTTTTTGATATTCAGTATCTTTATATGAGTTTCTATAAATACCAGTTTAGCTTGTTTTTGCAGAAGAAGAGAAAGGGAGGATTGAAGATTGAAGATTGAGGAAGCCTAGACGAAGAGAAATGGAAGAAGAAGAAGAAAGAGTAAAACGGAAATTTCTAGGTCTAAAGCAAGTTAGTGGAACAATTTGGGGGTAATTAAGTCATTTCAAAGGAGTGTAGTCATATTTTTTGAGCAATTATTAGGTGAATCATATGCTGATAAATAACCCTAATTTAGGGCATATTTAATGAAATTTATCAATTAAAATAACTAAGATGGTGTAAGGAACTAGAGAAGTGAACAAGAGGGACAAAGAAAAATAGTAAACTAAATCTTTCTATCTTTTTTTAAGTTTAGCATTAATACAAGTTCGCACAACTTCTATTTATAGGTTAAGGATCGTACCTATACGATATAGAAAAGATCATGAGTAACACAGTTAAGAGAGATTATGAGATTATGAGAACATCAAATACAAAGCATAAATAAAGATGATAGAGAATGGAATGTATTGGAAATTATCAACTTCCCTTCCAAAAAAAAAGGGGGAGGGGGGAGGGGGCAGGGAATTATCAACTTAAAAGCAAATGGTTTGTTTGGTAACACTTATTTAAACAATTTTTGTTTCTTCAATCAAAAAAGTGAAAATACTTTTCAAAAGCATGTTGGTACAACTACTTTTATTTTTTGTTTTTTTTAATTTGATAACAAAATTTTTACAATTTTGAAAACAAGAATTTCTTGCTTTCAAATTTTTTTAAACAAATTTTCAAGAATATTAGTATCAAAATTCAAATATATTTAGACTCACATCACTATTTCTCTCAACGTTTGCTCTCTCATCACTATCTCTCTTGTTACTATCTCCTTAGCAACTTGTAAAAATAATATTTTTCTAAATATTTTTAAAAGTGATATTTTCAAAATAAAATTTGTAAAAGTGGTGTATTTTGAAATGAAACTATAAAAAATGGTAAAATGTTTCCAAAAACTTCCAATTGATTTATAAATATATCATTTTTAAAGTTTTGCTTTCAAAATAACCACTTTTGGTATTAATTCAGATGAATAACACTTTAATCCGAGTGGAACTGCATTCTTAACTTAAAACAATATTTAAATAGAAGCTAATAAACTCTTTAATTAACTTTTCCATTTTAAAAAAATATGTATGCAAAGTATATGCTTAATGATATGACGTACCTTTTAGCTTATGTATAGAGTGTGGTCCTACTTCAAAAGTCAATCATAGATATGTGAATATTTTGTGTCTCCAATCATCACTCATGGTAGACAAATATTAAAGACTACAAATGCATTCATATGCATCTTAAATAAATTTAATATCAATTTTTTAAAAATCAAATAGTAATATTATCCAATCAAATAAGCACTAAAAATAATTTCATTTATTGTATATAATATATAGCCATTTGGGGCATTATCAATTTTAAACCTCATTTAAAGCATGTAACAAATAAAGGGACAAATTATAATCATTTATAAAATAAGAACTTTCATTTCAGAATTCTAAAATTACCTTCAACTCAACCCCCATGGAAAATTTTCAAAGAAATCAAAAAAAGACCAAAGTGAATGAGACGACATCATGAAAGTGGCCTACTATGTTCCACTGGTGACTTGACCTCAGTCGAAATTTTTCGGCTAGTGTTGAAATTTTCGAGCCGTTGGTTGAAAATCAGTCAAAATGCTAGAGAGAAGTGGTAGAATAAGTTCAATCGTGATCCAAATTTTTTTTATCCTAGTTGAGTAAAGACACCGTTGGGATTGGGATCGGAAACGATGGTGGTGGCAGGGTGCTACAAGTAGACAATGGTGGCAAAAGTAATTTGGATTTTTTAGAGAAGAATATATTTTAGGATTTGTTAGAAAATATGATGTTACAATTATTTTATATGTATGACAAGATAATGAGGGTTAGTTTTAAAAATAAGACGAGTCTCTCATTTCATTACGAGGGCTTAGTAGACCTCTAAATATAAATTTCCTTAGCGATAAACAATGAGTTAATAGATTTTTACTGATAACAAAAACAATAAAAATAAATAAAACGAAATTTTATATATTCGTATGTGTTTTAATTTGTTTTCACTAATTTGTTTTAATTAGTTGATTTATATTTTCTTTCTAATTTCTTTTGTTAATGCAAGAAGAAATGAAAGTGCAAATTTATCATTCATAAACATTTTTACATAAAAGAAAAACTCAACCAACCGAGTATAGATATAAAACTAACCAAATAAGATAAATATTACTTATTGTTTTTTTTTTAAGGAAACAATTTCATTAAACTCAAATAAGGATTATAATAATAAATCGGGTTACATAAAATCTCTTACAATGAGAATCATGAAATCAATTCATAAATTTGAAAATAAAAGAACCTTTAAAGATATCAGAGTAAAGACGATCTTCGTCAATAATCTTGGAGAAAAACTTCATAAATGAACTTCAATAGCTTATTTTGATTCTTCACTATTCGAATTAGTACTTAGAGAAAACTCTATGAATAATGTATTAAAGCACTTCAATAGCTCATTTTAACTCTTCACTATTCGAATTGGTGCTTTAGATTGACTCATCAGAGAAGCTTTGGGATTTCTCTTCGGGAAAATCATAAATGATAACCACAATATATTTAAAATAAAAAACACCAACAAAGAATTTTTCATAAATATTGCTTACGCTCAAATATAATGTATAAATAATCATAATTATCTAGTTGAGTCATAATTTTTATGTTTATATTTGTTTGGTGAGTATTCTAGTATTTTCGGAAGATATATTTCTCTTTTCAATAATTTTTTTAAAATGTTTTCACCGAATAATTTTACATCTTGTGTTGACTAAATATATAATTTGGAGGGGAAAAAAATTCACAATCAATAGTTTAGATATAGTTTCCAAATTTACAAAGACAACTTTTTGTGTTCAAGGTTGAATATGATCCCTAAAGGGTTTTTGGCATATTTGCCCTTTGAATTTTTCATCTATTTCCCTGAATTAAATTTTTTTGTAATCAATCCTTTAAATTCTCAAAATTGTGGTAATCAACCTTGAAAAAATTCAAAAGCATTAGGAAAAATTGACAAGTTTGAAATTCAAACTTTAAATAATTCAAAGCAAATTAAAACTCATCTAAATTACTCGTATAACTAAAATTGATTAAAGTTTAATTGAAGCTATTTAAACTTAATTTTATTTGATATTAATAAATATTTTTTTTTAATGGGGTTTAACTAATGATCTCCATTGGTTAAAAATTAAAGGAAAATACATGCTACTATCAAATCTTCACCCCATATTATTATGAATAATAGATTTTCACGCATATCCTTCAATAAATGCATAAATACACCAAAACAAAAAATAAATAAATAAATAAAAGGAGCTAATAACAACAAGGACTAAGGTTCAGCTACGTTAATGCTCCAAAACAAATCACTTAATAACAATCAATAAATTGCTAAAAGAGAGGAAAAATGAAGAACATTGCCTAAAAAAATGGAACAACCACTTGAACTATTAAATGACGTATTTCTACCACTATATCCCACGTGTAATACCAGGTCTTGCCCTTCAACACGTCGCTCAATAACCTCTTTCCGACAATGCAGAGTATCCGCACAGTGCAAAATGGTGGTTCTCAATTGATAAATAGGTCCGCTCATCACTACCCACTCCTTGGCCATATATACCTTGCGTTGGAGCATCTTGACAGCCAACAGGGGTTGGGGTGAGGCAAACGGCAAACCTACTTGGATATGGGAAAGGTTGTCTCATGGCAACACTACTTTTAAAAAATTAATTTTAAATAACTTCAATTAACTTTGTAAATTTTACTTAATTATGAGTAATTTAAATTATTTTAAAGTAAAGTTTAATTATCTTTGAACCAGATTAATGTTTGAATTTCAAACCTTATAATTTTTCCCAAAACTTATATATATATATATATATATATATATATATATATATATATTTTACTAATTTCCCTCCAAATCAATGAGTATTAAAGAAAATACCAATTATACCTTTGAAAAAATAAAGCACGTAATTAACACATATCAACCGTCCTTAACAAAATAGGTTTGATTACCACTATTTCTAGAATTCAAGAAGTTGATTATAAAAAATTTTAATTCAAGAGTCACGTTGCCAGTACAAGAATAATTCACAAGGCAAATTTACCAAAAATCCATCCCAAAATAGACGGTTTTCATTTTTTTATAATTTTTATTTTTTTCTGTCTGATAATGGCAGTTTTCAATTGGCAGCGTGGCGTGGAGTTCACATTTTCCTTGTCGTATGTCAAGTTATTTCAGCAAAACTATTACTTTTTTTTTTTTTAAATAAAAGAAAGTGAGACCGAATAACAACTAATTACTTGAAGGCACCTTTGTAGGCCTTTTATAAACTGCAACTCTGCCACGTTTGGAAACCATAGACATAAAAATCCTCTTTTCTTGACTCTTAACCTTCCTTTCAAGTTTCTTAACTTGAATCCCCCTTTCACTTCTCTCGTCCATCTCTAGCTCTCTCTCAAAATTATGCCATCCACTCCTATATCATCATGCAACTCAGGTACCTTTCAAATTTTGATCTTCCGCAATTTCTTTCTATCCAAACACATAAAATAGGAAAACTAAAATAAACCCCCCCAAAAAAAAAATTCACAACCCATTTCCTTTGTTGTAATTAATTTTTGTTATTTATAATTTGTGGAAATTGTTCGCAGTTATGGATACAGAACAACAAGGCGTGAAATTCGTACCAAGTGAGCAAAACGTTCTTCAAAAGCACGTTGCTTTCTTCGACCGCAATCACGACGGCGTCGTTTACCCTTGGGAAACTTTTCAAGGTTTTTCCTTTTTTTTTTTTTTTTAATTATAGTTAATATAGTGATCCTTATTTAGTTTTCCCCTTATATTTTGTCGAATTATTAGCTTATAAAAAATACCCAAGTTCCAATATGTTTGGTTTTAATTTTAATTTTTTGAAGGGATTATGTAACAGGATTTCGTGCAATTGGGTGTGGGATCTCCTTGTCTACTTTTGCTGCAATTTTCATCAATATGGGTCTCAGCTCCAAAACTCGCTCTGTACGTATCTCTTGCACTCCTCTTTTTTTTTTTTCCCCCTGGTTTGGAGATTTCAGAAAAAGGGAAATTAATTTTTTTATATCAATTAAGTGCTTTTGCTTTGTTCTGTTTTAATCGATTATTTTCTCATTTATTCCTATTCCTTTCCACTTTCGCTTTTTTTTGTTAATATTTTTTTAAGGGTCAAGAAATAGAGCCAGCGACTGTTTGAACTAATTTTTAAAACGTATACATAAAAAATTAGTAATTACTCCTTTTAATTAAAAAAGAAAAAGTGAAAAAGGAAAACATGTAATTTAAAATTTTTAACGTAAGACGGTTACACTTTCACATGCTCTCCACGTAGGCCACACTTTGAGATTCACTTCTGGTATGAAGAAACCAACGCTTTCCAACTCAGTTAAGGTCCTCCTACACAATTGGGATTACCTTTTTTTTCCTTTATTGATATAAAGTATATTTAAATTAGCACGTTGTAACTGTGAAAGGTAATTAATTAGTAAAACATATTAACTAAGACCCATTTAAGATTTTCTTAATATATATATATATATATATATATATATATATATATATACAGACGTGTAGTTGGAGATTAAAATTGGGTGCATGAGGTATGAAAAGGATACCTTATAGTCTGATTGTAAAACGAAAGATACACTATGGGAAGCTGTTATCCTTACCATAAAATTCATTTGAACTTCTTTGGGACCCAATTTTTTCGTTTGCTATTGGGAATCACATTTTAACACGTTAGCTTAAAAAAGTGTGCTTTAAAAAAATTAATAAGATAGAAAAAAGTTTTGCTTGTTTCCTTTTTTTCCTATTCTTCTAGCAAATCTTGAGAAGAATGTTTTTTTTTTCCTTCCATTTTATCACTCCTAATATTTTAGTCATTCCTCGTTCCTATATTTGTCTGAATGTGCTACAAGTCAAGTAGTGATAATAACCTTTCTTTTTCTTTTTTATTTATTTACTTTTTTTAGATAATAACTTTTTGTCTTTCTAAGTACCGCGGAAATTTCTTAGAAGCACTTAATTAAGTAGTACACATTGCACAAGCTTCTAAAGTGGGTTTGTACTGTGTACGGTTTTTTTTTCCTAAATTAAGCGCGCTTTATATATATATATATATATATTCTTAAAGATTTTTATTATCAAAATTCTATTGACTCCAAACAATTTAATAAAATTTTAAACTAACTTAATTTTTGAGAACAAAATTTCTTAAATTTGAAATAATTTAATAAAATTAATATTGAACTCTATTTTTTAGAAAAAAACTCTATGAAGTTTTTTAATATTAAAGCAAAACTTCTTAAAATTCTCTAATATTAGTTTTGTTAAAAAAATGTTTATATTAGTTTTTTTATTGTTAAGTACTTATTCTCTTATTTATGAATTTTAGGTCTTTAATATTTTTTTTTTAATTTTTTTATTTTTTCTAATTCTTTTTTTATTATTTTTTAAATATAATTATTTCTCTTTATTTCTAATTTTATCACTGATGATTGATAACTTATCCCATTATAATTTTTTCTTGTTTGATTTTTTTAGAATAAAATATTTTTAATATTAAAAACGATTAACGTGAAATAAAATAAAATAATACTAAAAACCTAAAAGTCATAAATAAGAGAATAAAAACTTAACAGTAAAAATAACTAATATAAATATTTTTTCTAACAAAAATAATATTAGAAGACTTCAGGAGATTTTGCTCTAAAAAATTGAGTTCAATATTAATTTTATTAAATTGTTCCGAATTCAGGGAGTTTTGGTCTAAAAAATTGAATTCAAAGTTAATTTTATGAATTATTATGAGTTGAGGAGAGTTTTTGGCAATAAAAATCCAATTCTTAATTAGCACCACAATGACTACCGGTCTGTATTTAGGTGGTTTTAATTAATAAAATATCAATCTTATTTATGATTTTAATTAATATATTGTGTTCGTAGATTGACATAATATCATATGTTATGGACACCGTGCTAATAGCATTACTCTTTGCTAAATTAGGCCGCTGTTATTATGTCCTCCTAATATTTAAAAAGAATTAAAAAGAAAATTTTCCCTCAAATTATTGCATTGCTCGGAAGATAACGACAAAGTCCAAACAAAATATGACAATAGCTTGTATAATAATGAATCAGATCAATGTATGTGAGAAGATGACATATTTCTAGTCAGCAATTAATAAAGGTAAATATAAATATAATTATGACTAAAGGTTGTCGTTATATCGAAGTTACGTAATTAATATGTCCTGATCACTTTCCTCAAATTAAACGCGACTCATGTTGTGTCTAAAACTTAAAGCATTATTTTGCTGGTAGGATAATTGACTTCTTCGGCATCAATGTTTTCATTTTTCGAATACTATGGTTGCCTTTTAGCAATTTTTGCAACTTAGGGTCCTAATGCGCACAAATAAATAGAAATCAATGGTATATATAGATCCTGATGAAATTATAGATTTTTAGTATTAGTGTATATGTATATGGTGAATGAATTTCAAAATTTCTTGCCCATTATCACTGGATTTTTTTTTAAAAAAAAATTGAAAGAACATTATCACTGGATATAATAAATCTTGTTCAAATAATATTTTGCGTTCAAAAGTATTTTGGATTTTTATGAGTATTTAGTATTATAGACCTAGTTATTCAATTTATTACTGTAGTACTTCTTGCTTGGGTTCAACGAATTAACTATATTTACCTAAAAGATTTTAGTTAAAATAGTTTTTGGGTTTTATAATCTGTTACTCTATATACTACATAAGAAGTAGAGTTAACCTTCTTTTTGAAGGGAAAAAAAGAAAAAAGAAAGAAAATCAATCAGGGAAGTTGTCGATTGAATCTCCAATTAAGGGTTTGCGTTATTATTTTTAGGAGAATAAGTTTCTTAGTAACATGTGTCGAATGCGTTATTTGATTTTAAATTAAAATCTTTAGAATAAGTTCCTTAGTTAGGTTTGTTTTATTTTGTCGGAAACAGTGTTAGACTGATCATGATCATCCTTAGATCGACTTGAGCAGATTCTCTAATAATTAGCTAGTTAAAGCTTATGTTATATCTTTTCATAAAAAAAGGAAAGTTCATATGCTATATTATATTTCGTGAAACTAGTCTATTGGGCTCTAGTTTTTGGCAGTCGGCGTCAAGCCTTCCACGTAAGCTTTGACTTGTAATCTAATATTTATAATACAAACTTTATACTCGATTTAATATATTTTGAAACATTGATTACATGCTACTTTATGAGATAATTCGGTCTTGGTCGTTTTACGTTCACTGAGAGAGCGGAATATTTAACATCAATAAGTAGTGCTACAAAAAGGGATAAGCGCAAAGACAAATACGCTAATGTACAAGTTTTTTACAATTTTAATCGTAATTTTTAATTTGTACAAAATTATAATTTTATATATCAAATTTATATAAATTTGTCATTTTGCGTATAAATTCAATGATTTGTGTTAATTATTTTAAGTTATTTTTAATATATTTATTTTGTTTTAATCAGTAAAAATAAAATATCTTAAATTTAGATTACATAAAAAATTTGATCAAATGATTTGTGTTAATTATTTTAAGTTATTTTTAATATATTTATTTTGTATTAATCAGTAAAAATAAGATATCTTAAATTTAGATTACGTAAAAAATTTGATCAATTTAATATAAATTTACAGATATTTAAAATATTGAGGTATAATTTTTCACAAGTTAAAAACAACGGATAAATGTATAGAAATGCCATATTTCATGGTATCCTTTTTCAGATAACCCACTGTAAAAAAAGTTATTTATTGTATGTAACGCAAGTGTCTAGTTATTACATAGTCACCTTTATGGAATATATAAGTAGTTTAATAACCATGTTATATTTTTTTTTAGAATAATAACCATATTATATATCTGTAAAGTTACATAACAATTGATTGATAATATTGATGGGTAGTGTACCAGTTGAAATGTGAAACAAGTTTTAGCTTCTTGTATGCAATTATGGTTCTGAATTATTGCTTTGCATAGTGTTACGTACATTTGCTTTTACTGAACTAGTAATTGTTACTGACTCTTTCACCTTTCCGTACGGTACAGGGGAAGTTTTCTCTACTGTTTCCCATTGAGATCAAACAAATACACAAGGGAATCCATACTAGCGACTCTGGCGTTTACGATAGCGAAGGAAGGTACATAATTTTTTCTATTAAAAATTACCGGAGAGCACGTTTGTGGAGAGTCAAGTTATAAATTAATTGGCCTCACTTCTAGTACTATATGTTTTCTTTTCCTTAATACATCTATAATGGTGCCAAGGTCCAGTTATTTTTTTCCTGAAATGATTCATTTCATTATAAAATTCTTAAATTCAACTTTTTCATTGCTAATTGTGGCAAGATGCAAAATTCCTTAAGAATCAAGTAGCTTTTTAAACATTCAAGCAAAAAAAAAAAAAAAAAGTAGCTTTTTAAATACCATTCTTTAGCCATCATCATTTTAGTTTATGTTTATCATATGTGTAAACTGTAAAGTATGTATATGGTTAAGGATGTAGTCTCATTTGGACCGATCCTGTTTAACATAAAATTAGTAATAAGCACTAGTGAGGATGTATTTTGCATAAAACAATGTAATTAGGCACAAACTGGACTAATTATACACGGAAAAAATAATTTCTCACTTGTAATTTTGTAGCTTTAGTGCAAAACTACATAAATACGTGTTACAAATTTTATGTGAGCAAAATTCCGTAAGTGCTATTAATTTTGTCACAAATTTTACGTGTACATTTGCGTAAAGCCGGACAAATTAATCCCTTTCTTTGTCCATATAGGACTTCTCTACATCCAACACATATACGTGATAAATATCCCTTGTTTCTTTTGCAACATAATTAACGGTGTTGAGGGTAGAGGATGGTGTCATTAATTATTATATTCTGTTTTTAGTTTGTTTGTCCTCTTCTTCTTGTCATTTAAAGCTTTAATTTAATGGAAACTAGAGGATTATTAATTAGATTGTTAGTACAGCAATTTTATTGAATATTGCTATCCTAAAGTTAGCTTTGTCCAAAAAGATTATTGATCACATGCTAACATGCAGTACTAGCTAGTAATGTTCAACGTATAAATAATTCTCAATCATTTCTCTATTTTGTGGTTTCAGCTCCTGTCAACCTAATTAAAACCAGCTTGTGCTTTTTAACAAATATTAAAAAGAAATAGTAGGCTGAGCCTGACATTGGAATTTATGTCCAAATTACATTGGGATTTTTAGTACCGATTGAAAATATTTACAGTACCACACCGTGAGGTAGTAAAAAAGCTAAAAATCGATAATGTTTATTTTTACCATTTAATTGTAATTTCCTCTTTATATATATGGAAGCTTATTGTGAAAAGTAAACTTTTTGTCAAAATTTAAATATTAGAGGTGGTGTTTGGGTATTTAATTCTTTTTAATTTCAGAGGTGCTAAGGTACATATTTTCAGTTAAGAGGTGTCATTATAATTCTTTAAATAAGTCAAAAGTGTCAATTTAATTTTTAGAAGGGAAAAAAAAAAAAAGAAAAAAGAAAAAGAGACATACATTCAAACTTTGATATTCTCTTTTCAATTAGATTTTCTTTTGAACCAAATATTTCCCTTTATTCAACTATACCATCTTCTTGGTGGTGCCGAAGTTTCGACTTTAGTTTTTTCTCCTCTCTTCCTTTAAAATAGGATTCTGAGTTTGATGTCATTATAAATTTTCAGGTTCGTTCTTTCAAAGTTTGAAGAGATATTCAAGAAGCATGCTCACACACATCCGGATGCATTAACATCTGACGAAGTGGCGGGGCTATTAAAGGGAAATAGAGTCCCCAAAGATTACAAAGGATGGTAAGTTTCTTTGGTTACTATTTTTGAAGTTATTAAAAACTTATCAATAAGGTACATTTTTTAGCAATCGCATTTTAATCAGATTTCACCGGATTTGTATATATCTAATGTTTTATTTTGATAAAACTCTTGTAAGATCTAACGTTCAGAAACACACACTAATAATATGTTGAAATTTCGCAGGCTCGCTGCCTGGACAGAATGGAAGATTCTATATATTCTATGCAAGGACAAGAAGGGTTTGCTGCACAAAGAAACAATTAGAGCTGTTTATGATGGAAGCCTTTTCGAGCGGATGGAGAAGGAACGTTTAGCGGCCAAGAAGAAAGAGTAAATTTAATCAATTACCAATATTAATATTATTGGTTTTAAGAGAGGGAAATTAAAATAAAAGAAATATTACCTCAGTTTGTCCATTTGAAATATTTATTTCAATTCTTTGCATATGCAAAAGTTAATTCTGTGCATGTATGTATAAGAGACATGTCAGAATGGTTTATCTGCCTGATTATTAATTTTATTTTTATTTATTTTTTACGCAGTTCTGAAGTACCTGTCGTGTAAAAGTTGGTGGGACGCTCTGAATTTGTCAAAATTTGTTGGTCTTGAATTTTATGTAAGTGATGTGAATTATTCTGTGGTTGTGGAGATACTATTTAACTGGAAATTATTTGTGCTTAATAGAAAATCGAGCTTACCATAACTGGGGACGTTTAAGGGCTTGAGAACGTCCAGAACCCAATTAAACAGATCAGAGTGTTGTGGGAATATTTATTGCTGGGTCCTAAGGTTTTGTATTATAATAATGTATTTGATGTCATTTGTGAGAAAACGTGTTTTTTATTGAACCTCGAGGGAAGAGGACATGGGAAAGACTGACGTGGGCCAAAATGATTTTGTTTTGTTTATTTTTTAAAAAATAATATTTTTAAGAGTGTCAAACACTTATGGTCAAGAGCATGAAAAAATTCTAAATAATAATTTTTTATAATTCAAAAGTTTTTGATTATCGGTAGTCCAGATATTTTTTAACACTCTTAAAATCTTATTTTAGAAAAATAAAAAAAAAATTATTTTAGTCCAAATTAGTCCTATTCACGTCATTTTCTCACTCCAATACCCCATTCTTCACGTCATTTTCTCACTCCAATACCCCATTCTTCATTCTGAGTGAAATGTTAATTGTCAATGTGAAGGATGTAGAGTCTTTTTTTCTTTTGTTTTTTTCGGTTGAGCTGCTAAATTAAGCACAATCAACTAATAGCTAAATGGCAAATGTATAAGCACAGCGTAGCACAACCTACAAGCTCAACATGCTAGCACACTAGAGATAATGGAATTATTTTTCATTTATTTTGGTGCGTCATAGTAAGGATGTGCCAAAAAGGGGGGAAAAAACGATGACCTAATTAAATTAACTGTCCTAAAATCAAAAAAATCGGCCAAAAAAAAAACCAATCACAACTCGATTTGAATTCAACTACCATGTGTAGATTTTCAGTTGAAAAGTTACAACATTTTCTTCCTTTTCCTCCCATTTTCTCGTCAGCCAAACTCTATCTCTCTCCAAAGGTTCCATTTTCCGGCGATGGAGGAGAAGCAGAACATGAACTAATCAGCTCTAGTGAATTCAAATCTTTATCTCAGCCAAAGATGACTTAGAGTCGCAATTAAAGTGACAGTCACAAGTTTTGTAATCATCTTAGAAAATCCAACATCTTACACTAATACTAAATCTTCGTAGCTCAAATCTCATCAAAACAGCACCAAATTAATAAACTAACTCAAAATAATGCGTCATTAAGTAGATGGACAATGTGTTTTTTTTTTTTCCTTTTTGAAAAAAAATAGTTACTTATTAGAGTCATAATTTTTGTTACAGGTTTTTGAATACTTTACAAAACCAAAAAGCTGACCCAAACACAAAGATTTAGTTTCTTTATTTTCCATGACAATGATACCATATAATTGACAAAAAATTATTCCATACAACCGAGAAAAAAAAACAAAAAAAAAAAAAGAAACAAAATACGTGATTAAGTTTATGACCAGTCACACAATCTGTGACTACTTAGAGTCACAAATTTTGTGACATTCGCAAAATACTTAACTCGACCCAAATACCAGATTTTATAACTTGATTAAGACGAGGTAGGAAGAAAATGTAAAATAAATAAATTGATTAAAATAAGGAGAAAATGTAATTACTAGGTTATGCATGCAACCACGTACGTAGGAGTAAGAATTCCAGTATTATCTGCTAATGGAATTCTATTTAATGCATTACGATTCTAATATGATACACTTAATAAGTAATTTTACACATAAATTGGTACATTTTGTTTCAATATTGAAGCCAATAAATTACAGGAACAACAAGCTTGAATGAAAGAGTAATGGTACCTGTTGGAGCGGTTTCTCACCAGCCGTCCACGTGCCTCGAACTGCTGATGCTGTATTCTCCAACTGTCCACGTGTCCTTGCTGTCCCAAAGTCCTCTGAACTCCAAGCGAGATTGGAGAGGTGGGGGTGGCTACCTGTAAAGACTCTCCGATGCTTAAGTCAGTGGTTTATCTTTGTGCTGGGTAGTAAGGAAAATATTTCAGTATGAATATCTATCTATTTCTTGTTCACAGACTTTTTTATATATATATCAGTTTTTTAAGCGTACATGCCCCTCTCGGGAACACATGACTCTTATATATGTAGTCCTGAAATAGTGAATCACGTGGTTCTCAATCTCAGGACTGAGTACCTTTCACCTCGAAATCGTTTTCAGCAGTCACGGACCGAGATTTTGGCGATCTCCTCTGTGCTGCCATGGCCTGATTTTCGCCGCCTCCTTCAGCTTCAATCTGTCAAGAGTAAGATCTGAGTAAATCGCCATTCTGTCAGGACGGCTTGTCCCTGGCACACACCTACCCAGAATCGCATTAAATGCTCTGTCTGGGTCTGGAGCCGTGAGTCGTTTTCCATTGTATTTGGTCGGAAGACCCTTGGAGCTTCTGACCCTCCCGACTGTTGAGGTAAGGGCCGCTGTTCTATGATGGCAGACCTTTGGGGCTTCTGACCCCGAGCTGTCGAGGTTGGGGTCAGACTGGGCCAAACTGTCCGGGGTCAGTGATGGACTCGGCCCTAACCTCGGACGGCCCGATGGCCGATTGTGAGATCACGTGCGATCCGCGTAGCCTTCTACGTGGCATATGGCTCGGGAACGGGTCCCACAACTGTCTCCATTTCCCTACTTGATGGATTCGTGTCTATCAAGTGGGGAAACCCTCTCTTCGTTCCTTCAATCTGGGGGACGCACGTGGTTCCCTCTTTCCGATGCGGAGATACGCCATCCCTCATCACGAGATCTGTTTGAATTTTGAAGTTCTGACTGCTCGGTTTCCTTTATTCTCTCCTCTTCCAGAAAAACTCTTCGGCTTCTCCCCTATAAAAACTGTAATTGTGTTCATTTGCCATTTTACCAAAATTTTCAATCATCCCAACCTCATAACATCCTAGGGTTTCTGCTTCCTTCTCTGCTAAAGACTCCCGCTCTTCCAATCGTGTTTCGGAACAATGGCTTCAAATCAAAACCAAGAATTGCAACCTGCTATGGATTCAGAATTAGACTCACTGAGGAGGCAGCTCTACCTCCCCGTAGGAGTGACGCTTCAACGGGTTGAGGGCCCTGCAGACTGGTACCTTCGCCCTTGCGCCTCCGAGAGTTCCATCGTCTTGGGCAGGAAGCATCTGGACTGTCTGCGATTCCCTCTTCCTCCCCTAATCCACCAATTTTTTGCCTTGACGGGAATCCATCCGATGCAGCTAAATGCAAATGGGATTATGATTCTGATGGGGCTCTCTGCCCTGTCAGTTATCTACAACATGCATATCGACCTGGAGGTGGTCTTTTATGCTTATAAACTCATTCTTATCCCCAAGAAGGGCTCCTACCCCACCTTCTATCTCCAGCCGTTGCCTGGGCGCCATATCTTTTGGGGGTTGCCGCGGTCAGACAAACAAAGGGACTCTCACGCCAGGCTTTATACCGTTGGAGGGGCGTGGTGCTCCCCTTGGGTGAACGGAGAGCATTTCCAAGTCCCCTCAGTCTTCCTGTAGAGTAAGTATTAGACCATGATCTTTGGGTCTGGGTCCTCTCCTGATATTATTGATCATGTTATTTTATCTTGTGCAGCCTCAGCAGAAGAAATCAGGTTTGAGCCGCACCTGTCGGCTGGGCGGCTCAAAAGCCTTGAGGGGATCATAATCTTCAGCTCTCCGGGGGAATGCTGGCACATTCAAGCCGTCCTCAATCCCCTGATGATGAACCTGATGCCCAGGATGGTCTCTTACCTTCCCTTCCCTTTGGATACCTGGGTCATCACTAAGCACCTGAGGAGTCGACTCGACGCCTCCACCCTGAACCGATTTCGCTGGGACGAAAGCGACCGGATCACCATGGTGAGTCGGCAGGTTGCGGCTTCAAGCCAGCTAGCGGGCACCAACGATCTGGTAGCGCCGTCCAATCACGAGCTCGAGGAAGCCGTGAGGCTTGTAGCCGCGGAGTGCATCAGGCTCCGCCAAGAAGAAAACGCCGCCCCCAAAAGGGTTAGGGGTAAGTTTATTTTTAAATCTTTGAATCTTTGTAGATCAGGCCACGACTGCAAACTAATCTCGTTGTTTGTTTTTCACATGTTCTGAGACAGGCCCGTCAGCCGGCCCTTCTCCTATCAAAGGGGGTGCCACGGCATCAAAAGCTCAAACCAAGGCATCTGCTGGCCGGCGCCTCGTGGTGCATTCGGGAGGAGCAAAACTAGTGGTTCCTCGCTCCGACGCTGGCGGATTTCCACCTGGGGGACCATCTGCCCTCCTGATCGTGCGCGGGGAGGAGATGACGCCAAGTCCGACTGGGGGGTCTGCAGCGGCGACCTCCCCCACCCCTGACTCCGGTTCGAAATCGAGCACTATTAGCCTCGGTGGAGAGATCGCCGAGCTCAGTGGGAGAGTTCCGAGATTGAAATCCAGACTCTCCTCCCCTCCCCTGGTCCCTACAAAGTGGTAACGCGAGGTCGGCTCATCCAATGAGGAAGAGGACTGGGTGGAGAAGACGGGCAGGGTCGTCCTTTCGTCCGATAGTGACGATGATAGGGCGATGCTGACCCTTCTAAGGAGGAAGCGGTCAGTACGCAGTGGCCAGTCCAGAGGAGGTGCACCGCCTCCCACCGTGCTCGACGGCATTCCTGATGGCTCCGGACCTTCCTCTATCCTTATCGCTCCTACTCTGGAGGCATGCCCAGCGGACGGAGAGGACGCCCTTATGACCGGCGAGGCAGGGCCGCATTCCCCGGGCATGGACGACACTCAAAGGGATGGTCCAGCCATGGAGCCGGAGCTGGAGGCCCTTACGCCAGAGAATGTCGAGCTCGTCACCACCCACACTCTTGCGCAGGTTTGTTACATTCGGGTGCTTTTATGTTTTTCAACATCTTTGGTAAATGCCGACCCCCTCCTTTGTTGCTTAACTTGTAGCTGTCCACCATCCGGTCCTTCTACTCTACTCGCGTCAGGGATCTGACCGAAGAGTTGAGCTCCCGTTCTGCACTAGCCGAGCGCAGCGAGGCCATCCTCGCCGAATCAAGGTCTGACTTTGATGCATATCGGGGCCTCGAGGAAGCGAGGGTTAGCAGTGTGGTGGTGCATGCCATGAGTGTCGAGAGAGCCAGAAGCGAGGAGCTAGCTGTGAGATTGGCTCAGGCGGAGGCCGACAGGCTTGCCCAATCCGAAGCCGCCAGGCTGGCTCAAGGCGAGCTGAGGATCAAAGAGCAAGAGCTACAGAGTGCGGAGGCAGAGATGAGATTAGCTTTTATCGCTCATGACCAGGCTGTTGTGGATGACAAGGAAGCAAGGAAAGCTGAGGCGGCAGCCAAGCTAGATGCCCATGCTCTGCAACGCAGACTTGATCGATCCCATGAGGTAAACCGATATCTCTTTCTGGACCATAAAAATCTGATGGGTGCTCAGGTGGAGATATCTCGTAAACATTGCGCAGACCTAGCTGGTATTAATTCTTTATTAGTCGACTTATCGCAGCGGCAGGCGGAACTCAGATTGGCGGCGCTGAAGGATAGGCTGGTGGATGCGGAGAAGTTAAAAGCAGGGTACCAGAAGCAGATGGATGTTCTTTCTGCGGAAAGTAACAGGTCTAGCTAGGAGAATAGAGAATTTGAAAACCATGCTGAGATGCTGACGCCAGACCAATTTGACGATCAGAAAGGCGTCGAGAGGGACCACTACTCCATCAAGCACTACATGCAGTAGCTCGGGGATGAGATCAGAACAATATACCCAGCTGACGTGCTGGAGATGCTTGCTGCGGAGAAGGATGGGCCCTCTACATCTGTCCCTGGTGCCGTAGAGCTTATCCCTGCTTCTGGTCCACCAGATCGAACTCCGAAAGCCCTGGACATTCAGCCTAGCCTCGGGATCTCAACTGGTGAAGGGTCTAGCGCGGTCGTCGTATCCAGTGATGAATCTGATCCGGCCATGCCACCCTTCTCCGAGGCTGGTCCAAGCGCTGGGGTTGGTCGCGCCTCCTCGGACGGAGGTAACTAGGACCCTCAATTCTGTATATTTGTAAAGCTAATCGTTCATTGTAACCCTTCGAATAAATGATAAAGGACACCCCATCATTTTTAGACTGTTTTCTTTCGCATCCAACCATTTATATAAATGATTGTAAGGACTCGATTTCGGATTATTAGTGAGCCTTCCTCAGGTCATGAATACTTGGACTAGCTTCGGACATAGGGGTGCAAGCTTTGGCTCATCCGGTTTTGCAGAAGTATAACTCTCGTTATAACTTGTTTTGGCAGAGTTTGACCCTCGCGTGTGGCTAGATTTCTCCGACCCCAAATGGGACCATGCTTGGAGCCAGCTCCAGAGATTGGTTAACCATTGCTTAGACCCGTCGTTGCAGAGGAGAAGGCCCGGGCTTGGCTCTTATCGGGAACAAACAGGGCATTATCATTCCGAC
>JXTB01000698.1:103233-117409 GCA_002914805.1 Parasponia andersonii
CGTCAAATATTGCGTGATGGGCCTCATCCACCCTTCGTCAGCAGCGCTAGTTGCGTACACGTGGTGCGCAGGGGTGTGCGGGGGTCTGTCATGCTTCTGCTATCTAAAAAAACCTCTATGCTTTCAGTGGTGCCCCCGATTGATGCATTCTTAGCTAGCCCGTCAGCCCTCTGGTTCATCTCCCTAGGGATCGGTTCGATATTGAAATTGCCAAAGCGAGCTTTTGCCCCTATCAGCTTGGAGAAGTATCTGTGCAACCTCGGTTCTTTTACTTCAAAGTCTCCCCTAACCTGACCCGCGATCAACTGTGAGTCAGTCTTCACGGTGATGTCCTCTACTCCGAAATGTAGTGCCAACTCGAGGACTTGCAACAATGCCTCGTACTCTGCCTCGTTGTTAGTCGCCTGGAAACCGAGCCTCAATGCTTTCTCAACCATGAGGCCCGTTGGGGTCTGCAAGACTATCCCGATCCCGAGGCATTCGTGGATCCGTCCGTGTAGAGTGTCCAGGTTGAAGGGGGGTGAAGCTAAGACATCCGATTCAGGTCACGCCGCTCGCCAAAGGATTCGATTTCCACTAGAAAATCTGCTAAGACCTGCCCTTTCTTTGCCGTCCGAGGCTGATACTCGATATCATATACCCCCAGCTTGATGGCCCACTTGGTCAGTCATCCCGACAGGTCTGGTTTGGCGAAGATTTGGTGGATGGAGAAATCCATATACACAGTGACCGAGAGTGTCTCAAAATACTACCGGAGCTTCTTTTTAGCGTTGACCAGAGCGAGGACCAGCTTTTCTGCCACACTGTATCGAGTTTCGGCATCTAGGAGCATGCGGCTTATATAAAACACCAGCTTCTATTTACCGTCTTGCTCGATGAATAGTACGATGCTGATCGCTACTTCGGACACCGCTAAATAAGCGTACAGACACTTCCCTTCCGATGGGGAAGCCAGGATAGGTGGGTGACTCAGATATAGCTTGAGGTCTGCCAGTGCGCTGTCCTGTTCTTCCCCCCAGATGGCCGTAGAGTTTTTCTTCAGGCATTGGAAGAAGGGCTTGCATCAGTTGGACATCTTGGATACGAATCGGCTGAGAGCAGCTACCTTCTCGGCCTGGCGTTGGACCTCTCGAATAGATGAGGGTCTCTGCACATTCGCGATCGAGGTCAGCTGGGTCGGATTTGCTTCAATACCCCTCCAGCTCACGATATGCCCCAAGAATTGCCTAGAGGATACCCCAAATGCACATTTCTTGGGATTCAGATGCATCTGATGCTGCCTCAGGATCTGAAAACATTCACCCAGGTGCCCCAAATGGTCTGAATCCTCTTTGCTTTTCACGACCATGTCATCGATGTAGACCTCCATAGTCTTTCCTAGCAGCCTGGCGAACATCTTATTCATGAACCTTTGGTAAGTTACCTCCACATTCTTCAGGCCAAACAGCATGCGCTTGTAGCAATACAGACCTCGCTCTGTGATAAAAGCCATGTGGATCTGGTCTTCCGCGTACAGGGGGATCTGGTTGTATCCGGATTAGGCATCCAGAAAGCTCATCCTGTTGAATCCCGCCGTCGTATCTACCATTTGGTTGATTCTTAGTAGGGGGAAACTGTCCTTCGGGCAGGCCTTGTTCAAGTTGGTGAAATCTATGCAAATACGGTCGTCGCCGTTTTTCTTTTTCACCACTACCAGGTTAGAAACCCACCACGGGTATACGCATTCCCTGATTAGACCGCTCTCTAGTAGCTTTTCTATCTCCTTGTTGATCGCCCTATTTTTCTCTGGTGCGAATCTTCGGGGTTTCTGCTTGACCGAGGGGAAATGGGGGTCTATATTCAGCCGGTGACAGGAGTGTGCGGGGTCTATCCCTGGCATATCATCGTGAGACCACACAAAGACGTCCTCATTCCGCTTTAAGAATCCCAACATTTCGTTCTTTTGCTCCTCGGGTAATAAGGCCCCGATTAGGATCACCTTCGCCTGTCCTTCCTCTTTCAAAAGGACCGCTACCAGCTCCTTGATCGTGGATTCTGGACCGTCAGATTCTTCTTCGATTTGCCTCATGTACACTGGCAGGCGGTCCTTTGATTGCTATCCATCCCCGGCTGTGGCGCTTGTGCTCGTATCGGCTCCCCTCAGGGCGGCTGAAAAGCATTTCCTTGCAGAGGCCTGGTCCCCCTTGATGTCAATCGTGTACGTACCGTCCTTTGATTGACATCTTAAGACCTGATGGAGGGTGGAAGCGACCCCATGCATGGCGTGGATCCATTCTCTTCCCATGATGACGTTGAAGGAGGACTGGCAGTCAATGACGACGAAATCCACGTCCAAGCATCTCTTGGCTGCGCAGACATTAAGGGTCACGACGCCCAAAGGGCAGACCCTTGTGCTGTCGAAAGCGAACAACGGTTGACAGGTTGGCCTGAGTGCGCTCCTATCCAGACCCATATTCTCGAATGTGCTGAGGAATAGGATGTCGACACTGCTTCCACCATCGACCAAGACCCTTCCAACCAATGCGGAGCCGATCTACAGTTTAATCACCAAGGGATCGTCGTGAGGATGACGCACCGTGGTCAGATCTTGCTGGGTAAAAACAATGGGGGCGGCGGATGCGCAGCCTTCTCCCGACATCAAGTGGTTGACAGAGTGTCCCATCCCCCTCAAGCGCTTCGCCCTACCCTCGGCTCTTTTGAGGAATTTTTCTTTTTCCTCTTGATCATGGGTCGGCTCTGGCTTGCCCATAATGGTCGGCACTATCCTGAGGGTCTGCTCTCTTGATCCAGAGGCTTGGGCCTGCTTCCCTTTCTCAGTCTTGGTGATGTCTTGCCGCGGCTGGGCTTTGTCGGTTTTCACGTACTGCTTCAACCTGCCAGTGTGGATTGCCAACATGACCTGAGCATAAAGGTTGCGGCAGTGGATGGTATCGTGCCCGAAGTCTTTGTGGAACTGGCAGTACCTGTTCATGTTCTTCATATGCTCAGGGATGCCAGATTTGGGTGGGTCCTTGAAAATGCCTCTGTCCCTATTTTGGAGGTAGATCACGTTGATCGGCGTGTTGAGCTCGTACTTGGACAGAGGATCACGGGCTGTCTTCCTCCTCTTGCCTCCCTCCAGACCGTCTCGGACGGGGACTTCCAGCTTCGAGGCCGGCCCTTGGCCCGGTGAGGGCCTCTTCACCCCTTGCGGGGCCAGGGGTTATACCGGCATCGTTATTACTGCGGCAGAGGTCTTAGGCATCTTCTGGTGGCTTTCCAGCACCCTGAATACCCCTTCCGACTTGGCCTGGATGTCCGCCATATCGTACGGAAGATTTAGAAGGAGGTGGTCCGATAGCATCGATCCTGGCTGCAGGCTCCGGACGAACGAGCCTGTGGCTTGGACCGAGTCTGCATTATGGACCAGTGACATTACCTCAAGGAAACGCGAGAGGTACTCCCGCGGGGATTTATCTGCGGTCTGCTCCAAACGGTCCAGGTCTCACATGGTTTTTTGTTGTCTTCAGACACCTGCGTACTGTTTCAGGAAAAGTCTGCAGAAGTCTTCGAACCCATTTATGGACTTTTCTAGAAGCTACCTGAACCATTACAGGGCTGGTCCCACAAGGGTCGTAGAGAAGACTTTGCAAGTCACAGCCTCGTCTCTGGTCTCTAAGGCCATTTTCTACTGGAAGTGGTATATGTGGTCGAGGGGGTCAGTCTTCCCCTCGAACGGCTTGAAGATCGAGGTCTGAAATCTCTCGACCTGGGTTCCATCTGGATCCAGTCAACGAAGGCTATCCGGTTGATGCCTCGTATAGTTTGTTCTGCCAGATCATCGGGGGTCTGGCTATAATGGTTGCCGAGTCTCTTACCCAACCCTGCCATCATCTTTTGCTTCCAGTCGGGGGGCGTACCCCCAGGGCTTTCATGTTGTCTTCCGCTCGTTACCCTCCTGGTTTGGAAAGGTCTCGACTGGCTTTGCCGTACCCCCTGCATCCTGACCCGGATGGGGAGGGAGCTTCTCCCCGCGGTTGGCTTCCAAACTCTTGTTGGACTTCTTCATCGAAATCTTCCCTCCACTGGGTCCTATCTTTACTTGCCAACAAACCTTCGAGGCGAGTGTTATCTCTACGTACCTCTGCAACCTCGTCCCTTAAACCCAGGATGACCTCGTGGGCCATCTCTGCCTTCTTGTTTGCTTCCGCCAGGGCGGCAAGTATCTGATCCAGCTTCTGCCCCAAATCTGGTCGTTCTTCTCGGGAGCTTCCTTCGGCGTCGGGACGTGTGTTCCTATTTGTCATTCTTGAGGGTGCCATCAGACGTTGTATGGCTTTTTTGTTCGGGGAGAGCGCGGTCGTGAGTCTCTTACTCTTTTTTCCCACACTCAATCTTTTCCCATAGACGGCGCCAAACTGTTGCAGCGGTTTCTCACCAGCCGTCCACATGCCTCGAACAGCTGATGCTGTATTCTCCAACTATCCACGTGTCCTTGCTGTCCCAAAGTCCTCTGAACTCTAAGCGAGATCGGAGAGGCGGAGGTGGCTACCTGCAAAGATTCTCCGATGCTTAAGTCAGTAGTTTATCTTTGTGTTGGGTAGCAAGGAAAATATTTCAGTATGAATATCTATCTGTTTCTCGTTCATAGACTTTTTTATATATATCAGTTTTTTAAGCGTACATGCCCATCTCGGGAACGCATGGCTCTTATATATGTAGTCCTGAGATAGTAAACCGCGTGGTTCTCAATCTCAGGACTGAGTACCTTTCACCTCGAAATCGTTTTCAGCAGTTACGGACCGAGATTTCGGCGATCTCCTCTGTGCTGCCGTGGCCTGATTTTCGCCGCCTCTTTCGGCTTCAATCTGTTAGGAATAAGATCTGGGTAAATCGCCGTTCTGTCAGGACGGCTTGTCCCTGACACACACTTACCCAAAATCGCATTAAATGCTCTGTCTGGGTCTGGAGCCGTGAGTCGCTTTCCACTGTATTCGGTCGGAAGACCCTTGGGGCTACTGACCCTCCCGACTATTGAGGTAAGGGCCGTTGTTCTATGATGGCAGACCCTTGGGGCTTCTGACCCCCAGCTGTCAAGGTTGGGGTCAGACTAGGCCAAACCGTCTGGAGTCAGTGATGGACTCGGTCCTAACCTCGGACGACCCAATGGTCGATTGTGAGATCACGTGTGATCCGTGTAACCTTCTACGTGGCATATGGCTCGGGAACGGGTCCCACAGTACCGGTGGTTCCCAGTACCACAATAATATATTTATTTATTATTGGATGATTCTAATTAATAAATTGAGTCCCGTATAAACTCAACCTGAATGATAATTATGATTAGCCAATAATAGACTGACAATCATATAGTGTTAGGTTCCATTGATGCCCCGTATTATTATTTTTAATAAAAAATAGTATTAGGAAAAATCTTCAGGAGAATGTAAAGAGCTTAAGAAAAACGAGTTCTATGGTGTCTAGGGATTAGAAGAAGAAAGAAAAGCCAAGTCGAATTTTAAAATAGGTGTAAAGCTTTATTATTTTACTTGAAAAATGGGAGAAATTTTGAAAATTGATTGGGATTGTTTTTGGAGACTACTTTTACCTTTTAAAGTGGTTAGAGAAAAATGCGTAAAAGTGATTAACAGATTTTAAAATTTATTGTGTAACTATTATTTTGAGAATATTTGAGAAGCATAGCAAAAGTTGCTTTTATAAAGTTGGTGAATACCTCACAACACAACTATAATACAATAGAGTAATACTAAACTGGTCCTAAATACAATAAGTAAGATATATGTAAGAAGATAACAAAAAAATTCCCAGGCCTTGTTAATTATATCTATTGTTCTTTGCTGAATTTTCGTTCACTATAATTTCAGAATTCTTGATTCTTTTGAATGGAACTGATTATTATCTTGATTTTGCCATAACTCTTTAGTAAGAAAGGGAAGAAACATTACTATTTCCTTTTTTCTTTTTTCTTTTTTTTTTGGTATTTATGTTATCCCATAATGTGGTCATTAAGGCTATTTTGATAGGAATGAGAGCCACATTACCTGGGGAAGGAGATGAGATGATGGAGGGTGCTTGATCTTCCTTTATTGTGTTTGGTATTACAAGAAGTAGATATGCCCAAAATCTTCTCCTCTGTTTGGTAGGAGGGAGAATATTTTAGTTGTGCAATAACTACTCTACTACTTGAGGGTCAAATTCTTTCTTAAATCTCTCCAATTTAAAATGTACTAAAATTGGTTAAATTGAATATTTGAAATTCATTGTATAATCCCTTGCTATGGGCAATCACCTCTACTACTTGAGTGTCAAATTCTCTCCTAAATCTCTCCAATTTAAAATGTACTAAAATTAGTTAAATTGAAAATTTGAAATTCATTGCGTAATCCCATTTCTCGGTCTTGCCAAACATATGCTTATGCTAAGGCAAGATAATTCGAGGATAGAATATGACTTTATTTTTGCGTTATTATCTATGAAAGGCTAAATCTTCTGAAGTTCTTTTTAATATTCGGTCTGCGAGGTGTCAGTGTCTGGATTTGGACTTTCATGCGATTTTTATGTGTATACATAGGGAGGGAAAACAATGGTGTAGACAAACGCTTTCTTGGGATATAGGGATAAAAGATGATGTCCTTACTCTCCAGCCCTTATTTGGACATCCCAGTTTATAGGTATTTTCATTGATGTTCAGACCGTTTCATCTTTCTTTCCTTTTTTCTTTTTTTTTTTCCCCTTCTGATTATATCTCCTTTATACGAGAGGACCAAGAGGAAATTAAACTAAGTGACACTTTGGTGATTGTCTTTTTGCCTTAGAAAAAAGCTACAATCAGAGTAGTAATATTCTTAAAAATGTTGTCCAAAAAATACCCATTCATTCAAGAAAGCCCTGGCCCTATTAGAGGAAGAGTTCTTGGGTCGCCCTCCGCCATCACAAGCAAGAATTGGCGGTTTTCACTCTTCAGCCATGCCTAAATATCCACATTCCACCTAGTAAGCCCTAACAACAAAGGTTATATCAGGCTACGCCCAAATACCTCCATGTTTTTGTTTATATGGGCCTATCAAGGGGCCCCTGGGCCTCTTGTGAGACGAAAAAGGGCTAAGTAGATCATAACAAATTTTTTCAAATATTTAACTAAACTTACCACTATTTAGATTCTACTATTTTGGGGAGAGAATTAATCAAAAATCTTTCACGGATTCATCAAGAATCCGTCAAGAATATATCAAAAATCTGTCAAGATTACCACTAACGTTAAGAATCTGTCAAGATCGTCTAGAATTCGTCAAGAATTCATCAAGAATTTATTTTAAAAAGTGACATGGTGGTAGATTTAATTAATGCAAAAAAGTGATATTTAGCTAATTTATTTAACGAGAAAAGGGCATGGTTAGGACCAACTTGGGTCGAAATGACTTTTTTTTGCATTTTTTTAATAAATAATATTTTTGGAATTGTCAATGAAGTCTTGACTTATAGTCGAAAATCTTTTGACTATAGAAAATTTCTAAATAATGGTTTTTTTAGGATCAAGAAGCTCTATCATAGTCAAGAAGACATTGATACTCTTAAAAATATCCTTTTAAAAGATGCACAAAAACGTCAATTTGACCCAAATTAGTACTATTTATGTCATTTTCTCATGTGAGAATCTTTGCCCTTGTATCTTGTTTAATTGGCTCAAGGAGTTTCGTTTTTATCATTATCATTTAGAGATGTTGCGAAAGTCAAATTTTTTCACCAACATATTTACTAATTCGTAATAAAAAAGAATTATAAAGAAAAATTGTACTCTAAATTTGAGTTATCCTTTTCTAATTAACTAAAATATGTGAGCGCCAAAATTTGTTTCTTAAATTAATTTGCAAGTATATACTTCAATAGAAGGGTAAGAGAGATGACTATCTTGTCCCTTTTTTCTTCATTATTATTTATTATGGATTAGTAAATATAACATATAAATACAATCAATATTGTCGCATAATTTGTCAATAAATTTCTCATAGACATGGTTTACAAAATGTAGGGGGAAAAAATATACGTCCCCTTACATGATGTGATACAAAGTCACATAACTTTAACTATAATATTGGACTATTTTATGTTTGTTTTTGGTGTGTGACTAGACTGAAACGCAGATTGTACCATATCACGTATATATTACTTACTATCAATTTCAATGTCATGACCAGTGACAAGACTGATGAGGGCACCATACTCGTTGCAACAATATCCTTGTATGTCAAACTGTAATATCAAGTGAATCCAGACTTTCACTATATTGTATTACATTAATTCTATTTGTTAAATAGCTATATTTAAGTTGTTTATTTAGGTTTATTACTACATATTTAGTAAAGATAGAATAGTCTTTTATATATATTCTCTTTACAGATAGTCTTGTAGACTATTTGTACTCCTTTTCATATAGGCTTGCTTATTCTGAACAGTTGCAATAGAAGCCGTAGTCTCTTATTCATCTTTGCTTGCATTGATTATTTTCACATCTAGGTAATATAAACATCAATTATACTTTCTTAGCATTCCATTTCTTCATCGTGAGGCCAATATATACATAGTGGCTAGATCTAGTGTATATTGTATACGTACAACAAAACATGGGGGCATGGGAGCTACACAACATTACATTCCCCATAATTCGTTTACAACCATAAGCAAGGCACAGGAGGTTATTGGCCAGCTCACGAGTTGAGACACCAAATAAACAGCAAGTTTTAGAGTTATTTATATTGAAATCTCAAGCCAAGCGATATTGGTTGGAAATCCTTATCCGCCGGGCAAAATGACAATGGCTTGGTCGGAATCTAAAGGTTAAAGTAAATAAATCACACGAATACATAACACTGCACCGCATAATAATTGACATACATTATATAAATCGACCAATTGGGCACATCAAATGTCAAAGAATTAAATACCCATTTACGTTAAAAACAAAAAAAGGGGTACATTCATAATTGAAGGCGAGCTTCCTTTCCTGGTTTCTTCTTTATTTATAATTTTTAACTATTTTTATCTTTTTTATTTTTTAATTTTGGGGGCTAGAAATAATTATCATTGACATGAAATTATGGTACAACCACGACCATGGAACCAAAAAAATTTTAAAAGCACACACAAAAGAAAGGCTCCATGTTTGCGTGTTTTAAGGAGTTATGCAGCCAATGGTACGTTGAAGAAGAAGAATAATATTTTCTATTATCGGATTAAATTATCACTAAGATCATTTTAAAAATAGCTTCTTTCTCGCCTATCTTTTGAAGACTTTGAGGAGGGCCGATAATTTGTCTTTGGTCGTATCGATGCACATATATAACAGATAAATATTCAACTTAAGCTTGACCCAATTAATAAACAGATGAGAAATTATGATATGAACACAACTTGTTTATAAATAAGTTAACACGATACGACTCGTGTAACTTATTTATTAAATAGATTGTATTGACATATGACCCGTGTAATTTATTTACAAAACAAGTCATATTGACACGTTGTGATCCGAATACGATCTGTATAATAAAGGACCTTATAGAAAGATGACTAAAATTTGGGTCCAATTTAAGTAAATATTAAATTTCTCTTTAATAAACGAGTCAGAAATTATGATACAAACACGACCCGTTTATAAACAGATTAACACGACACGACCCGTGTAATCTGTTTACTAAATAGGTCATTTTTCTGTTGGCGAGTTTAGTTCGAATACGTCCTATTAATTAAACAAGTCAATATCTCCAACCCGAACATGATATGAACAAGATTAAGCTAAACTCAAACTTGTTAATTTCGTGCAGATTTCGAATCGTATCACAAATTGTCAGTCCTAACTTTGAGATTTCAAAAAGTCTCCTCATGTAAGGTTGTTATTATATTTTATGTATTTTATGATTTCATTACCAACTCCCTTTAATCTGTTATTTCTATAAAAGAAAAACCACATGTTTAGTATTTTAGTTAAAAAAATATATATTCTCATTTATATCAAATTAAATATTCAATCTTTGTTTTTCTATCAAATAGAAAAAAATATATATTCTCATTTATATCAAATTAAATATTCAATCTTTGTTTTTCTATCAAATAGAGGGCATGACTTACAAGTATTGTCAAAATTGAAACTTAATATTGTTTAAAAAAATATTTTTGCCTTTTAAACGCATAAAACATAAGTAAAATAGTATCAATAATTAGCGAAACTTAAAATGGATTAAATTATTTAAAACAATTAAAAAGGAAAAAAACAAAGAATGACAAATTTTTTTAAAATAAATTCCCATTTTATTCTTTTTCTCTTCTTTTTTTGCACTTTAAGTAAAAATAATAATCATTAAAATTAAAAAGAGTCTAAATTATTCAAAATAATTAAAATAAAAAAAATGACAAAAGTTAAAAAAAAAAAAAAAGTAAGAAAGAAAGAGAAACAACCTCATGTCTTCTTCTTCTTCTCTCTCTCTCTATTTAAGTGCTTTCAATTACTTGAATTATTTTTTACTTGTAATAAACTTTTTATTTATATTTTATGAGTTTAAAAATAAAAGTGTTTTCTTATTCTACAATCTCAAGTTTCAATTTTGACTATATTTTGGAAACCCGATGCTAATTGATGGAAAAACACATTTCTCTCTATCTCTCTATATATATAGATTTAAGTGCTTTTAATTATTTGAATTATTTTTACTTGTAATAAACTTTTTATTTATATTTTATGAGTTTAAAAAGTAAAAGTTTTTTTTTATTCTACAATCTCAAGTTTCAATTTTGACTATATTTTGTAAACTCAATGCTAATTGATAGGAAAATACAAATTGAACGTTTTATTTAATATTCAACAACTAATTTGAATCGACATTTTTCCCTTCGGAAAAATAAGGAAGGCAATATTTTAATTAACTACATGAAATAATAATAATAATAATAATAATAAGGGAAGGGAATATTGCTATACACAAATTGGCAACTTTGGTTGCAAACTTCTTAGAATCACTGGGGCATTTCACCTCCGGAGTTTTATCTCTAGAATTGTGGATTAGCTAATTAGGATATATTTACATTACCATAGTATTGTTTCCGCTTATGTACATTTTTTCCTATCTATAATTTTTTTCCGCTAGGTTTTGTCTTTAAGATTTTATAAGGCACAACATGACAGTTTTTTTTCCCTCTGTTTTTCAGTTGTATTTTTTTTTTTTTTCATTTTTGTATTCTTAGAATTTTCTTATTAATAAATAATCTGGCTTGGAGTTGTTGGACTGACATGGGATGGGGTCTCTTGGGTACTGCTCACTTTGTTGGGATGGTTAAGTGTCTCCCTAATGTATCGTCTCTATGCTAAGTTTCATCCATTGAAAAAAAAAAATTACATGAAAGAAAAAAATACTATATGAAAAAAAAATTATAAGGTCTCATGAAGCGAGGATAAGTGGTCGTAGGCTTACATGATCAGTGAATCTTGCTGAGATTTGAAGTTTGAATCCCAATTCTACTTTAAAAAAGGGGTTAAAAAACAAAGAAAAAGGAAAAACTATAACATATGCATTAGACCAGCACTAGCATGCAACAAAGTTTCTAGGCTTGACTTAAATAGCGAACTCCATTAATATGATTTAATGGCAACACAATAAATTCAATTACTATATTCCCTTCAAAAAAAAAACATTCAATTACTAGAGCTTCTTGTTGGTGTCAATAAATTAATCACGTAATTTATTTTAGCATGCATGATATTTTTGGCCTTTTATTATATTTGACTAAACTATAATCAGGAGGGAAAAAAAAGGCTCAAAAACGTCTGTGGAGACCTGTTATCCAAGAGAGAATAAAAGACGTTGATCGTAAAAGAGTATATAAATTTTAAAAAAAAAATCGAAAAAGGTCCTATTATAATTTGGAAAATCAGAGTCACAAACTCGTGGCACACAAGTTTGTCTGTCTTTGTCTTGTCTTGGCTCTGTTCTAGTGTTCTATAATGAAAAAGCGACGTGTTGGAAACAGATTTGATATATGCCTTATTTACTTTATATGTTCTATATAATATACGCTCTATATAAAAGGACACATATAATATATTCACGGAGAATAAAAGTACTTCTCTCTGCATTTTGCCTTACATCTGTCTCTTGCCCATTCTGATTGTCGTTTCCAAATGCTCCCCCTAGTGGCCCAATTATTGGACCCTCAACGACGGTGGCTATATATTCTTATAATTCAAGCAGTTTGATATACATATCTAACTAGTAAATGAATTATATGCACACATATATGAGCATTTTAAATCAAATGGTAAAATTTAAAATACTTTCATCGAGTCCAACTAACCCTTAATTTCTCATTCTTAATAATCTTTAATATTGTTTTTGTTACATACGTTCCTAGACAGCCTGTTTTCACGATTAGCTAATTGAACGAAGACATTTCTTTTCTTTTTTTTTTTTGTTGGGAGGGTGCGGAGGTTTAATTTAAAGTTAGCAAAGCCCCAAACTCAAAACAATGTTTTCAAAAAAGTTATGTAGAATACCACCAAACAACAATAATTGTTAAGTTAACATGGCTGACCCTATTTAAGCACCGAAATTGGACCACATGATCAAGCTCCCTTTTTATCGTCGACCCTCATTGTATTTTTTATCACCACTTTAATTGAGAAAACGAAAAGGAAAAAATATATATTTTCCGTGCCACAAAAAATGTTAAGGCGGAAGCTCTAGAAGCTCCATATCAAGAAATTCCCCCCAACCCCAATTTTTGGATTTAGATACGATAATGATTAGGAATTAAAGATCCTCTAGGTGGACTCGGGAAAAATAAAAAATAAAAAAGAGTTGCTCTTGGGCATGTATATTACACTTTAAAACCAGTACGTACTCGATGACCAAGTCCAAGAGAGGAAAAAAAAATCATTTTTTTGGCGTGCCACGTATAAACAATTTATTTGAAAAAATAATGTGGTAAAATGTACGCCGTAGACCCATGTTCCACTCCATGACCTTTCAATTTTAATTTTAATTTTGCTTTCTTTGTGTTTTTATTGCTGAATCTATGGCCCAACTTAAAAGCACGTTCTGTGAAGACTGGAAAATTCCATAATTAAGTTCCGGGGACAATGTTTAGTAACTAGTGCTTTCTTCTGAGGTTTCTTTTAAACCTTATAAACGTACCCTCAACCCTGCAGAACTCATTTTCTTTTGGCTAGCTATAGTATTAGTAACAGCATTTTTTTTTTATCGGGTTAGTGTTTTGATTTGTTTTAGGCATATCTTATGAGCTCTGAGTTGTAAAGATTCATGTTTAATCATATTAAAGACCTGTTGATTGAACAAGCTACTCAGTTGGTTTAAGTACAATCCGGTTAGTAGAATATCAAGTAGCACAGTCGTCATGACATTCCGGTTCTCTAAATTATAGTCTCTTCTATCATTTTTTTGGTTTAGTCATTGTCTCATATATCTTCCTAAATGTCATGAACTTTGCCTATTTTAGAGTGCTTTTGTTTTATTCTGCATTCTTTTGTTATCATATGATTATTCTTTTTATTTTAATTATAACACCAGTTGCCGTATTATTTTCAATACCTATCAGGTTGGCAGATTGATCTTCCCATGTAATAAATTAAACTTGATATCCTCTATTTCCTAGAAATTATTCGACAGTTCCTGTCTATACAGGAAATATATATTATGACATACCAACTCTTGACAAATATCACTAAACCGAAAACCGTTAGATGTAAAATTAATTTTCTGAATATTTTTATAACCAGTGATTCAGCACACATTATATTTGTTTGAAGGGGTTTGGTACAAATGCAATTATTATAATTAATATACATTAAATGTATTTTAGTTGATGAGAATAAGATACTCCATCCATGAAAATTATTAACGTTATTACATTCACCTGTCAAAAGTAGCTAGAACGACCTTCTTTCACATCTTATCCGAGGGAACAAAGCGAACACTAGTGTTTTCATTTTTTCCTTCTTTTTTTTTTGGGGAGGGGGGAACAAAAAACAAACAAACATGCACAGACACACATTGTTTGTAATTCACTTTACCTTTTCTTTTCTTCCGTGCCAAACACTGAAAATTAAGCAACGCTGTTGAATTTCTTTTTAGGAGTTTCAGAATTCTTACAACGTAAGCAAAAGAGTATA
>JXTB01000698.1:117446-143250 GCA_002914805.1 Parasponia andersonii
TTTTTACATATTTTTTATATTAAAAAATAAAAAAATATATATCATTAATAATATACGTCTTTTTCACGCACTTCGTGTTATAACGTTAAATCACCGTTAAATTATAATCCAAACAGTTTAAAAAATAATATATTCACCTTGCTAACTTGGCAACCTACGTATTTAAAATGTTAGGAAGACGAAATACGAGATGCACATATACGTTGGCGTAGCAAATTACAGATATTAGATCTACTCAAAATCGATCTTAAGATGAAGTTGTACATGAGCAAGTGGTTATAGCTGGTTGAGAAGTCCTTGACCGGGGAACACCCTACAAAACTAATTGATTAACCAATTAATTGAAGCTAATTAAATTTAAAATTGTGATTTAATTCATTGATGAAGCCAAGCCCACTGAATATATAGGGCCCCATCTAGGAATAGTAATATAGCATATTAGGTAAAGTTTCGAGTAGCTTTTTCAGGCTTGGGATGTAGTCAACTATAACCAATCCCTCAACCATAAATTGACTCTAAAACGTAAAAGTTCTCACTCATAAAGAAATGAAGGGTAGCTGATTAAACCCTCTAATGGCCATTATTACGATGTTATAACCACAATTATATGCTTCCATCGTAACCATTTTTTATCATCATCATCATCCACCCCGGCCCAAACATATAACCACATCTACGCACGTCAAGTTCCTCAGTTTTTAATGTAAATTCTCCTTAAAGCAACCATAGGACTCTCTGCTAAAGGCTTAAACACCTCTCTCTCTCTCTCTCTCTCTCTCTCTCTCTCTCTCTCTCTCTCTCGATTCTAAATATTCCTATAACCCCACAAAATAAACCTCACATATTCATACGCAACCAAACCAAAGTAGCAAAACCCAACCTCTCTTTTTCCTCACTACTATCTTTCTCCCTTTCTCGTTTCTCATTGGCGCTTTCTTTCAAACATGTGGAGAAGACAGAAGAAAACTCCTTCACCACCCCCATTTCTCTCACTCTTCCTCCTCCTCACAACTCTCTCAACCCTCCCAACCCCATCGAAATCCGCGACCGAGACCTTCGTCTTCGGCGGCTGCTCTCAGCTCAAGTACTCACCCGGGTCGCCGTACGAGACGAACGTCAACTCGGTCCTCACCTCCTTCGTCAACTCGGCCATGTACTCCACCTACAACAACTTCACCTTCCCCGGCTCAGGAGGCGCCACATCCACACTGTACGGCCTCTTCCAATGCCGGGGCGACCTGGGAAACGACGCCTGCGCCCGCTGCGTGGCCCACGCGGTGAGCCAGCTCGGCACGCTCTGCCAGAACTCGTGCGGCGGCGCGTTGCAGCTCGAGGGCTGCTTCGTCAAGTACGACAACACCTCGTTCCTCGGCGCCGAGGACAAGACCGTGGTGGTCAAGAAGTGTGGGCCCCCCGTCGGGTACGACTCCGACGCTCTGAACCGGCGCGACGCCGTCCTGGACTACCTGGGATCCAACTCAGGCGCCGTTACCGGTGCCGGAGGGTTGTACAGGGTCGGCGGCTCCGGGAACGTGCAGGGGGTGGCGCAGTGCGTGGGGGACTTGAGCCCAGCCGAGTGCCAGGATTGCCTCTCGGATGCGATCCAACGGCTGAGGACCGATTGTGGGCCCGCCTCCTGGGGTGACGTGTACTTGGCCAAGTGCTACGCGCGGTTCTCGGAAGGTGGAGTCCACTCGCGCGCCGGAAATGGTAAGCTAAAAAAGCTGGTTTGGTTTGGCCAGTCTGGTGTTGCTGGTTTCTGGTTTAGTATTAGTACGGTTGTTAGTATTTGGTTTGTTCATTTTTTAAATTTTAACTTAAATTGGGAGACCCTCTTTGGATAATTATGATTTTACCCAAAACCCTTCATGGAGAAAAAAGAAAGGTGTAAATTAGTAACTTACCACGTAGGTGGTATGTTGGGTGGGTTCTAATTATTCACATATGCTTTTGCCTTTTTCTTTCTTTCTAGCTTTTTCCTACTTTATTTTCTCTTCTATGTTCAGTTTTATAATCTCAGCTTTTGTGTGGAACTGAAATGTAGTTTTGTCAATTAGTGCTTAATTAATACGTTTGTGGATATGTTAAATGTAATTGCAATATCTTTAGCATTACATTCCAATTCTACAATGCCTTCCTAGTAGTACAAAGAGTTATTTGCCATCTTTTGTGCTTTTTGGGAATTTTCAATTAATTTCTCTTACGTAAGTTATGATTCTTAGCTAATTGGCTATCTTATCCTCTGATGGGATTCGCATTACAATTGAGCTTTTTGTGTCTCATGGCACATGAAAGAAGTACTTCCTTTTATTAAGAGCAATATTGCATTTTTTATTGACGAAAGCAATATTGCATACTACATGCATCATGTATTAATCTATTCTCTCATTCTTATGCTGTAAAGTCGGGTAAATACGTAAAAGAAAGAAAAAAATAAAAAAGAGTGAAAGGAAAAAAGGGCTTGAATGTGTATAGACTATAGTATAATGTTGACCAGATTGGCATTTAAGACTTGAGAGCCAGATTTTAAGGGAACCATATATTGGTATTCTATTCCAAATAACAACCAAGAAAAAGTTACTTTCTTAGAAAAATCATGGTTACAAAATTTCAGTCCACGGGACAAGTAATTAGGCCCCACTTTGAATTAGAGTCTCTCACAAGTAACTTACCAAAGAATCCAATGCCACTGAGTAGATTTTGGTCCAAAAAATCATCTCAAGGTCCCAAACATGTGAAACTAGGTAACTAGAAATAACACCCCCCCCCCCCCCCCCCCCAAAAACAAAAGAAAATACTTGCAATATATATTTGTCTGATTGAACAAAATCTACTAATTAGAACAATGCAAGTCAAAGTCATTGAAACCGAGAAAAAACGGAGCATATATTTATTCAGTCAGAACCTTGGTGGGATTAATCAAACTTGTTTGTGCTCGAAAGACACAACAACAAATGCATGTATCCTGTTCCAAATATACATGGGTGACTTTCACTTTTCCACTTTAAAGCTTTCAAATCACAATTTCAATAATTTGAGTCACATTTGATAGTTTGCTTTATTTATTTCATTTGGTTCTCTTTTTTGTTCTTGTAGATGACAATAACAATGACAATGAGATTGAGAAGACACTCGCAATATTAATTGGTCTCATAGCTGGAGTTGCTCTGCTTATTGTGTTCCTTTCTTTCTTGAGAAAACTGTGCGAAAGTGGTAAAGGTACTAGCTTTTTTTGTCTCTCTTTTCTCTGTTCTAATCCTAACCCACTTGTCTTTATGCCTTTTCCAATAAAATTCTTTTGATAAATACCCTTTTTCTTTTTCGGTCTAATTAAAAATTTGATGAAAACCCTTTGTTGATGGTGTTGTTGTATTTTATTCTGTTTTATTACTTTGCAGGTGGTAAATGAAATGCAGCTTGTGGATAGTTCTGGAACTATAGTCCCTCTGGTAAAATATATGGCCCTTGGTGGCTTTGTTTCTTTCCTTTTCTTTTTCCCTTTCTCTTTTCTTCCCTTGACTTGTAAGCCCTGTTATTTGTTTTTTTCCTATTCCTTTCTGAAAGTTCTTGGTAGATAGAAATATAAATCATGTCTAAAGGTACCCTGAAACAAGTGTACGAAAGCATCAACAAAAAAAAAAAAATGAACAGAGAGAGAGATCAATGATTCCAACACCCCACTCCCACTTAAACAATGTTACCTTGTTTGTTAATGTGTATAAATATCGAACACTTTAGTGAAAAAAAGGTGCACTTTGTGATGCTGAGTTAGTGCCTTCGCTGGGTCTTCACTAATGAATTTTTGGTTGCTTTAGCTTTTATATTGAAGTGGTGGCTAAACTGCACTTTTATGTCTACCAAAAGTTACATCATGATATGCCAATTTAAGTTCTTTTTGCTTTGTAATTGCAATTAACAATCTCTAGATATGGTCTCTCTACTATCCTTTTCTATAAGCTGGAAAATTGGACGCTTTATAGAAATAGGAACAAAATAATAACTGCTTTTAAGGGAATTTTCTATTGTCAACCCCTAAAACCCCTAAAAATCCTAGACTAATAGAACTTTTTATCAATTTAGATTGGATATAGTAGACTGCAATGGAATGGATTGTAATATGCTTAATATTATTCTATATTTAGTGTTGTATTGAATTTAATTAAGATTACTCTTTATAAGTTAGGACTCACTGGTGTATTTCGAATGTAGAACAATGAATATTTAATTTAATTTTAAATCTTAAACAATTACAAAAAAATCTGTAAAGGTAGGACTCTCCATACCATTGAAAGGAACGGACCAATATTCTGTATCAAGTGAGGCCTAAATATAGTTTGTCTATTTTGTGGGGTTGTTATGTATTTTCTCTATTTTTTAAGTGAGATTTTTGTATATAATTTAGGTTAAAAATTATAAATACATGCAAATAATTAAGTTTTTTCAAAAGGAAAGATAAAACTGCCCCCCGAAAGCAAAATTTCCCTATGCCCATGACTCTTTGGAATTTAGAATGGAAATAAGGCATACAAGTAGTGAGCTTAATCATGCAACTTTTGAATGAGATTAATAATCTCATATGAGTATCTCATTCACGTGAAACTATAGTTGTAGTATAAAAAATTTATCACAATTCGAAATTGACACAAAAATAGGATTATAATAGATAATTCTTATCAAAATTCTAGATCTAATAAAAAATTTATCACAATTCAAAATTGACATAAAAATAGGATTATAATAGATAATTCTTATCGCAACTCTAAATCTAGTAAAAAATTTATCACAATTCGAAATTGACACAAAAATAGGATTATAATAGATAATTCTTATCGCAACTCTAGATCTATGCACTGGATCAGATGCGGGTGAATATTATTGAACTGCATTATATATGATATAAAACCTAAAACGTGAAAGTGGAATTACATGATTAACTATATTGTAGAAAAGTTTTGCACTATTCCTCAATCGAAATTTATTTAGGACTTGTTTGATAATGTTCATTTTTTATTCATATTTTTCAAAGTGAATTTCTCAAGATGATATTTAAGACTATGATCCATAATTCATTTCACTTTTAAAACCGAAATCTACCATCGTATTTTCTTATTTTGGGGTTAAATTAAAGAAGAAAAGATTCTGTAATCTGCCAACCCATCTTTGACGATGCTATAGGATGTTGAATACCAAGCAACATAATTTAAGCCCATTAATGGGTCAAGAATTCTTGAAAAACATGAATAAATAAATAAAAAGGAGGCAATCGGTCAAGAAAAGGACAGCAGCGTTTGATACTTAGTGATGTCAAATTATGATCCTAACAATGATTAAGACAAAGCTCCTCAATAATAATAATATGCCTTTTGCACAATAGACCAACTAAATATTCTAAAGAGGAAGAAATTCCTTTCAACTCAAAAAGAAAAAACTAATTTTTTCGAAACATGTTATAATACCCAAGTGTAGAACCTTCTGTCTGATCCATTATCCATTCCTTTTGCTTTTTAATCTAGCAATAATTTTATTTTCTATTACACACAAACTTATATATATATATATATGATATATACTTAGTACATAATATAACATGTAAAATGGGCATGCATGCATGCATGTGGACTATATCATATAATTGAGGGACTGCGAATGATGGAAGCAACATATTTAAATTGCAATTAGTGTAATTGCATATGGTAACATATATATTTCCGATATTATTTTATTGACAAATCAATGAAGCAGTAGATATCATATCACGAGTTTCAACAAGAGGGATATAAACAAATCAGAAAAGTGAAAAAAGGTAAAGGAATTGTTAAACGAAGAATCTTCCATTCATAATTTTCTCTTCGCTTAGCGGCCGAAAGGGATAATATTAAAAGAGCAACATGTATAAACGAACGAATCTCTCCTTCACAATTGTTAAAAACATTCAGGCCCGTTTGGTTGGAGCACTCGAAAAAAATGAATAGAAATAATTCTAAAATGGCATCATTTTATTATAGTCTAAATAGAAAAAAATCATTCTCTTGGAAAGTAATTTGAATTTCACCTAATTTTTGGTAGAATAAAGTAGAACGGAATTCTATTTAATTAATAAAAAATGTTAATAAAATAAAATAATATTAAAATAAAATAATTTAATAAAATAATAATTTAATTAATAAAAAATAATTTAATAAAATAATAAAATGAAATAAAATAATGTTAATTTTAAAATAATTTAATTAAATAATAATTTAATTAATAAAATAATTTAATGCTAAATATAAAATAATTAATTAATTAATTAATAAAAATAATTTAACAAAATAAAATAATATTAAATGTAAAATAATTTAATTAATAAAATAATTGATTTCACTAATAGTAATTCTTGTCCATTACGGCACACGTGGCAAGTTGCAAATGAGTTTATTACTTCATCTTTAACGATGATTTACACTTTCTTTTTTGTTAAACAATTCACATTGACCTTTTTTTCACATTATTATATATAACTAAAATGGCGGACGAAAACACTTTGCTTGTAATAGTAACGTAATGTGACGCTTTTTGTTTTTTTTTTTTTCCTTAAAAAATTTTGTGATTTTCTGAAATTGGCTTTTTGTGCTAGCTTTTGTGTGAGCTAGACGTGGTTTTCTTTGGTCATTTTATGCAATGTGACATTTTTTTGATTTATTTTTGTAATAATTTCTGAATTCCCAAAATTAGCCTTATGTGCTGGATTTGTGTGTAGGGTTAGGTGAGGTCTTTTTTGATTATTTAATTAAATATCATTATGTGACAAAATTGCCCTTTTTATTGGCTTTGGTTTGAGAATAAATTTGAGGTCATTTGAGAGAGTGACTTTATGGATTTTGATTGAATCCGATTATACATGTTCTCTCTCAATCTTTGCTATCTTCTTCTCTCTCATTCCAGATTGTTTTTCTCTCTGATTTTTTTATTTTTATTTTTTTGAAACTTTACTCCTCTTTTTTCTCTTTGTTTCCACAGTCTTCTTTCTGTGTTATTTGATGTGGGTTATTTTTAATCGTCTACTCTCTGATTTTTTATTTAGTGATTTGACTTGGCTACTTGCGTTTGAATCGTGTAGTATTCTCTCATGGTCTTCTCTCCATTTTTGGTATTTTTTTTTACCTAAATATTTTTTTTATTTTTTTTCCTTTGTTATTTGTTATTTTTTCATAATATTTTTGTGCTAACCATGATTTATGCTTCTCTTTTGAATAATCTGTCATTTAGTATTTATGATTCGACAAATATTTTTTTTTAATTTTTTTGGTTGATATTTATTATTTTTGTGATAATTTTGTGATATTTTTGTGCTAGTCATGATTTGTACTTTTCTTTTGGATAATCCGTCATTTAGCATTTATGAGTAGACGAATATTTTTTTTAATTTTTTTGTTTGATATTTGTTATTTTTTGTGATATTTTTGTGCTAAACATAATTTGTGCTTTTCTTTTGGATAATATGTCATTTAGGATTTATGATCTGAGATGTGTTATTTAGTACTTTTTTTGGGGAATTTTAGAGGTTTTTTTATGACAATGTCTACGAAATTATCTGCTGTTTATTTTTTATTTTGTTGATATTTGTTATCTTTTAAAAATATTTTTATGTTAATTATAATTTGTACTTCTCTTTTGGAGATATATCATTTAGCATTTATGAGGTGAGACCTTTTTGCTTAATGTTGTCATTTAATATTTATGAGGTGAGACTTTTTGTTAATTGCTATGGTAATATTTCTCTAATATTTATATTCCAAAAGAGAGAAAAAAAAAAGGGTATAACAGTGAAAATTCTATGTTTTGTAAGTCGGCAAATATATATGTATATATATATATATATTAAATATATTAGTTTTTTTTAATTAAGTGTTAGTTTTATCTACTATGATTTGTATGGATTTTTTCCTTTTTAATACTTTTTCTAATTTTTTGACTATATATACCGAGATTATTTACCTGCTTTGTATATTTTTTTCTTATTCTTATCTTATCTTTTGCTTAGAATTTACTGAGTACATTACTCCCTTCTTTAACTGCATTTACTATCCCTTGACCTCCTATTTTAGTCTCTGTATAATCTTATCTTCTTGGTGCTAGTTTGAAAGGTTGTTTCTTGGAATTACTTGAGGTATGATATATATTTATTATGTGTGTTATTTCTTTTTTTATTTACTATGTTCAAGTTGTAGTTATGCTTTGCTCTGCCCTTACTTAATCTTTATTATATTTATTGTTTATTTGTTGTGAATATATTTAATTTTCTGTTAGCATGTTGACTATTATCTACTCTAAAAATATTTTATTCAGTTGTATTATTGTTTCTAAATTTGGTTAGATTTTATTATGTTATTAATTAATATATGTTGTTACAATATTTATTGCTTTGTTTCTACTATTAGTTCTGAATATAGTCAGACTTTGTTTTGTTATTCATTATGTGAGTTTCTTAAATATTTTAGTTTTTTTTTTCATTTTTATGTTAGAAATTGGAAAATATTTCTATGTTTTATACAAATAACAGATAACAATAATTTTTATCATTTTTATTTTAGTTTTTTTTCCATCTTAAAAAAAAGTAGGTGTCTCTTATGTCTTTGTCCTTATAATCTTTTCTGTTGTATGTGTATACGCGTGATTTTTTGTTGTTTTCATAATGATTTTTTGTGACCTAATCAAACTGATTTTTTGTATTTATTTTGTTTGAGGGATTCGGTCCGAATTTTTCTCTCTTCTTTTGATTGTCCTTTTAGGTTTTAGGTAATTTCATTGATTGTTAGTTATATGATGAAATTCGTCTTTCATTTTGGACTTAGTTGAGAGATTGGTTTTAGTTTTTTATTTTTATCATTTATTTCTTTAGATTCTTTGTTAAACGTAGTTTTAATCATTCTTTTCTTTCTTTCTTTTTTTTTTTAACGTGTTCTTTTGTTTTTCCTTTGTGTTAACTATATATTTTTTATTTTATTTTTTGGATATATTCTTGGTGATTTTCTTATAATCCTTCATATAATTGGCGATGACAATTATAAATTTTTTCCATATGGAGTAATACATTTGTTGCCCAAAAATTGCCATCTATGTTGGCTTTAAACTTTTTAAGAAGATATATTAAATAATACGGGTTATTGATTCTTTTTTAAAAAAATCAAAGATTAAGGCTGTCAAAAGAAGATGTATTTAAAAGGAAAGTCTTTTTTTTCCCTATCATTTTAGTCTGTTTTTACGTTTAATCGTTGATTTACTACATCCTTTTTTCTTTTCTATCTTTTATTCAATTTCACTTAAAAAAATGTTTTACTATTTTTTATTAACCCTCCATTTTTTAGCTTTTTACTAACCTGATAGTTTTTTGAGTAGCCTTACATTATACTCCTATGATTTTGTTTCTATTATTCGATTTATATGATGTATATGGCAAATTTTTATAATTAGTGATAATGTTTTAGATGTTTATATGATTTCCAGAATGATTTTGTTTCTATTATTCGATTTATATGATGTATATGGCAAATTTTTATAATTAGTGATAATGTTTTAGATGTTTATATGATTTCCAGAAACAGCTGTTTGTCATACCTTAGAATAGTTTATTTCTCAAAATAGATACATAAGCATTTGAAAATACATTATGCCTCAAATCTGCCATATATTGATAGTATTATCATATATCCAAGCCAAATTTTATTTAAATACATATATATGTTATACAGTTATAACAATGACAAAAAAATCAATTCTATTTTATTTGTAGTGAATAGTGCTCTTTTTATTGACGAAGAAAGAGATTGAGATTTTCTCACAGAAAAAGACGGGAAAAAGAAGATATTGTAGTTGATTTTATTGTAATTGTATTCATTAAATCCTGTTGTCATTATGTATTTGATTTGGTTGTATTACATGTTCATATTTTGTATATTTAATTTTAAGGAATTTTAACTTTGTATTTAATAAATACTATATTTAATATTTGGTTTTGACAATCTACTTATTGTGGCTATAATCTAATTATCATTATTCTGACAAATATAATAGATGTATAATTAATTAGAATAAATTGTACACCAAAAATATATATATATATATATATATATGTATGCATGAAAAATATAATTTGGATTTTATATGTAATTGAATTAATGTCTAAGATTTTTGAAAACATTTATGTTTGTATTATAGTTTTACTTTTAATTGTGATAAATTAAATTAACAAAATTTAAAGTGTAGTTAGCTAGAATAATCTGTATAGAAAGTGCACATTTTTACCAACTGTGATTAGATTAGTTTAAAATTCTTTTATTAAATTCATATAGTAAGCATAAAACGTTAAGATTACATTTTTATTATGTAGAAGATAAATACATTTACATCCTCTTTTCAAAAATAAAAGAAACACAAAACATAAAAGTTAGCAATTAAAATAGTACATTTAAAACATTATAATGAAAAATAGACATTTATAATAGCTATGACTAGATGAACAGAAATTTTTTTCCACATATACATTCGAAATTAAATTTTAATTATATGAAATATAGATAAACCTATATATTTTTAAAAAAACAAATAAGAATACTTAAAACTTTCCTTGCATAAATGAATATTTTTCAAAAAAAAAAGAAAAACAAAAACAAAAATCAGTTATACGGCAATGAAAAAGGATTTGAAAACTAAAATATACGTAAGGTGCATAAGTAAAATGTAAAGTTATTAATATATGGAAAAGAAATAAAAGCATTATTAATAACAAAAAAAATAGATGACAAAAATCCGTGTACTTGTTTAATCATTAAAAAAATATACAACGGAAAAGAAAATAGCAATTATTCTAAGCATATGCGTAAAGTATACGAAACAAAAAAAAAAGAATAAAAGGACTTCAAATCTATGTTATATACTAATAAACAATCACAGATAACTAAAACTTTTATATGCCAAATAAAAATAAATACTTTTAATATGTTAATAAAGAATGACAAAAAAATAAAGTTAATATATATCGACTAAAAATATATACTTTAATGTAGGTCTTGAAAAAAAAATATTTTTTCTCCGTTCCTAATTTTATGATCAATAAAAATTAAAAAGAAAAAAGTAGCTCATATCTTATAATTACCATAATAATATAACTATCATTAATTAATTATAAACTAAAATAATGAAAAAAATTCGGTAAAGATGTTAAATAACTTATGCTTTGTATTAGACTATATTAGTATATACGTAGCAGTACAATGAATAATATGTAAAAAAAAAAAAAAAAAAGGAGTATAATACAAGAACGTAATTTCAAATAACTAAAGAAAAATACTATAAATATTTTCAATACATTAATCTGACTATAATACTAACAACAATAATTCAAAATATAATTTGTATAAAATATTAATTATTTTATACCTAAATAATATTGCTATGACATTACATAATTATTTAATAAAAATATGTTAAAATCATAATATATAATTTTCTTTTTTCTGTTTCTTTGTCTTTAATTAGATAAATAATAAAATAATGTCGAGAAATTTTCCATCATCGAGATATCAGCATAAACAACGTCGTCATTGTCTTTTAGATGAAGGCTTTGTACTTAACAACAATGATATTCTGGATCATGAACATGGAAATTTCAATACAGTCCCAGAAAACATTCGTTGATCAAGGCTCGCTTTAATATCAAATTTAACAACTTGTAAAAGATATTCTTTTCATTCCGCTAAGCGGTCAGTGTTAAATAATTTGAATTCATAAAGTAAGTCATTTATTTCCCTCTATAAAGATAGGAATAGGAAATATTCTTTTTATTTCCCTCTATAAAGATAGGAATAGGAAATATTCTTACTATTTTAAGTCTAATTCATTATACATCTTTTCACTTTTAACTCATGTTCAATACTGCATTACAGGTGATATTAATAAATATCACGATCTCAGATATTGTTCATGCATCTGCAATCATTGTGGCACATTATTCTGGTCTAATGAATCTAGCAAAAAAACTTACTCACCATCATATAACTTATGCTGTGAAAATGGAAAAATTAAACTCCCTCCGATAAAAAATCCTCCTCTTATATTAGATCAATTACTTGATTATTATGGAGGGCTTTTAAATACACATTTCCGAAAAAATATTCTAATTTTTAATTCTATGTTTGTTTTTACATCTTTTGGAGTAAACATAAAACAAAATACTAAAAATTCAGATGAGCCATATATTTTCAAAATTAATGGTCAAGTACATCAGTTTATGGGATCATTATTGCCAATAAATAATAATCTTCTAAGATTTTCTCAATTATATATATATATGACACAGAAAATGAAATTGAAAACTGAATGTCAACATTTTCATTCGATGATATATCAAAAGAATTAAAAAAAATAATTGTTGAAAACTTAATTAATATACTTAATGAAAATAATAAATTAGTAAAAATTTTTTGTATAATTAAAGATAGATATAATGAGAATGAAATTCTATCCATGAAATTAAGATTAATAGGACGCCGACTCATAGATAATAATCAATATGACTTGCCTACTTCAAATGATATAGGAGGTTTAATTGTAAGAGATATCGGAGAATACGAAGAAAGAAAAGATGTTATAATTCAAGATAAAATGAATAATTTATAAAGAATAACAAAATTACACCTATCTCATATAGATGTGCTATATCCACTCTTATTTCCATACGGAGAAGATGGGTATAGAACTAACTTAAGTTGGAATGTAGATAGACCTATGAGATCATTCTATTGTTATCAATTACAACAACGACAAAATATAAATAATATCTTACTTAAAAATGGAAGACTTTTTCAACAATACGTAGTTGATGCATATTCTTCTGTTGAGGAAGAAATATTAGATTATATTAGAAAAAATCAAAACAGCTTAAGATTTGAAATCTATCAAGGCATCCAAGATGCTATCAGATGACGGGATATAGCTGCTAGAGCAATTAACAAAAGAAATATTCTTTCATCTAATCATACTGGAAGTCCCAGATATATGATCCAGAATTATCAAGATGCAATGACAATATGTAGACAATACGAAAATCCTAACTTATTTATAACATTTACATATAATCCTAAATTATCTGAAATTATACGTGCCTCAAATAAAAATCTTGATCAAAAAACTGAAGACAGACTAGATATAATTGTAAGGATTTTTAAAATGAAATTAAATCAAATCTAATCCACTATAAAAACTAAGAAAATTTTCAGAACAATTAAAGCAGGTTATCTTTCTTACTTAATTCAGTAAATTAAAATATATAATAAAAAATATTAATATTTATTCTTAAATAAAACTAATATCTTTGTTTTTTTTTTAATTTTATTTTGTAATGTAGATTTATATGTTATCGAGTTCCAAAAACGAGGATTACCTCATTGCCATTTTTTATTTTAGCTATATCCTAACAAAAAATCATCCGAACTATCACAAATAAATAAACTCATTTCAGTTGAAATACTAGATCATGAAAAATAACCAAAAAGAGTATAGTATTATAACAGCATTTATGATACATAGACCATGTGACACCACCGAGGCAAATGCTCTATGTATGAAAAATTCTGTTTGTTTCAAAAAATTTCTTAAATAATATGAAAATAAAACAACTATAAAAGAAAATGAATTTATCAATTACAAACTTATAAACAAAGTATTTCATGTACAAAAAAAAAATTAAATTAGATAATAGATTTGTAGTTTCTTACAATAAAGACTTATGTTTAAAATTTCACGCTCATATAAATATTAAAATATACTCGCAATCAATATCAATAAAATATCTATTCAAATATTTAACAAAAGGCACGGATAGAATAAATAAAAACGACAATTTCATGTAAAAACCTATTAGGCAGTAACAATAAATAAAAGTCAAGTACAATCATTAAATAAAGTAGATATTTATTTAGAAAATAAAATATTTACACATGGTCAATTATATGTAGCTTTATCACGAGTAACAACTTCTAAAGGACTATATATACTAATAAATGAATCAATTAATAAATACCCATCTTACATTAAAAATATAGTTTCTAAAGAAATTTTATATAATATTAAGTAAGTATAAAAATTACATCATTAAGTAACTATTATTAAAATATCACTTTCATATCAACTTTTTTATATTTATTAATCTTTATTTATAAAGTTTTTATATGTTATTAATATAATCTTTCTTTTGTTTAATTTTTTCATTTTGCAATTAAAAAAAAATGACAATGCATATTCGATCTCATAGACCAAATGAAATCTATGGAGTAATAGGGGCTTGGATCAGTAGATTATGACACAACAAGAATTATACTACTGGTTGCTTGATAAGTATAGACTGCCTTTTGATTGATCATGAGGTAAAAACATTAAATTAACCTATATTTTAATTTGTTATAATTAAATATAACTAAGATATATATAAATATTATGCTTTAATTTTCTACCATATCATATAATAATCAATTTTTTTTTTCAAAATACAGTATGAAAGCGCGAGATGCAGATCAAATTTTGTAGCAAATAATAGAAGGAGAAGTCTACCAAATCTGCAATTTCAATGTAGTTCCAAACAAGCAAAAATACAAAGTTGTTCCTTATTCTGCAATGCTGCAATTTACCAGAGCCACAACTTTTACCCTAGTAATAACTTTAAAACAAATATACCAATGTACAAATTTTATTTCATAGATTTTAATCAACTATCATCAAGAACAAGCATTCATGATATCTTATAAGATATTATTAACAATAATTTCATTCTCCGCTAATATTTATTAATTATTATTCAAATCTTTTAATATCAGTTTATCTACTTTTACCAGATATTTATAGGAATGCTAATAGAGATACAAGACTTAGAAGAAACAAATATCAAAGGAAAAATGACACCAAGGCAAATATTAATGATACAAAATATCAGGTAATTAAATCATTCATAACTCAAACTTATATCTTTAAAAAATTATTTTTTTCCCATTTATTTTTTAACACTTATATTTTCATTACAGGAGTGAAAAATTACAAATCACTTCATCGGAAGAGATGGCAAAAAAATTTACACTAGATATTGTAAAAAGTATAGAAAATCCAATTATAATTATTTTTACATCTATAACAATAAAACAATATTTAGGTAAGTAATAATTATATTTTCCATTAACTTATAAAATAACTATATTTGAATTATATATTAACTAACAATTTAAATTCTTATATTGGATAGGAAATATATATATTACAAGTACAGGAGCAACAATATATTATATGAATTATAGATATACCACAAACTCATGCATTAAAAAAAAGGTAACAACTACCTCTTACACTTAATTAAATCATAAAATTAAAAAAAAATCCCACTTTATTCATTCTTATAAATATTACCTTTTTTTTGCTCTTTTTTGTGTCTCTATCATTTAAGTTTAAGTACACGACACAATATATTGAATTTCTGCCAGCTCCTATTCCAAAAGAAATACAACCACCTGAACAATAAAAATTACTGAATAGGATAAAGATTGTAAAATTAAATGAATTAGATCGCTTGACATAACATGTAAATAAAAATGCAATAATACTCATAAAAATATTACCATACATAATAATTTATATTAACAAAAAATTTCTTCAATTTTAGGCATTAAATTCATAGTAAATGCGATAATATGTAAGTTTGAAACTCATCAAGGTTAGTTCTACAATTCTTGCCATCAATGCTCTAGACAAGTCCATGAAGCAGGAACTGGATAGTACTGCGACACACACGGTTATCTAATATCATCTCCAACTCCATGGTACTAAATGTAATTCAATAATTTAGATTAATATTTTGTTAATTAATTCACTAAAAACTTATATTATTATTTATTAACTTAAATATCCTTATTCTTATTTTGCTTCTACTAAATTCTGTCCTCATATTATTATCTTAACAGGTCTAAATTAAATACCAGAATTCGCAACGAAACTAGATTCACAATCATAACAATATTTAGAAAAGCAGCCCAAGTCCTCATAGCAGCCCAAGTCCTCATAAAAATACCATGCACAATATTAACAATACAAGAGGGCTACACCAATCTAACAATATTATCACCGGTAATTGAACAATTATATGGACAAATAAAAATATTGCAAGTCTATTTCAGAGCTAGAGGAGCTTTAATGGACATAATTGTGTCAAAAATATTTGATGATGACGAATCCACCATATTATCCCTACTAGCACCGCTAGCCATACCAGAAATTGAAATAATGCCAACCATCTCACTAGATCCAAAAACACCAAATCGAAAAAAAACTATGGAAAAGTAAGAAAACTACTATTAGTTTATACTTACTATAATAACATACAAAATATATTATGCATTCTTTAATTAAGAATACATTTTTTCCTATCTTACATCTGAAACATCGTCAACAGAAGAATCATGGAAACGAAAACTAATCAAGTAATTAATATATTTATACTTAAAAATATATATTTTATACTTTAACAATTAAAAAATAAATATTTTCTATTTTCAAAAAAATAGATAACTTAAGTTTAGTTCCCTTTATTTTTCATATTCTAATTTTTCTCTCTTATTTACAGCAAAGAGGAATCAGGAAAGAAAGGGAACCAGAAACTATGAAACAATTCGTCAACTTACTTCGTTGTAAAAATATTTTATAGTATTTGAAACAATATTTTATCAGACTTTATATAAATATGATATAATTGTAAAATCTTATTACTATAATATTTTGTATTTAATTATATATATAACCTGCAGCAAAAGCGCGGGTTTTCCAACTCGTATCTAAACTAAAGAAGAGACTTTTCTCATATACCAGTTCGAGAAAACTTTTAATTGGTTAGATACTATGTTACATAAAACATGATTAGAAGTAGTATGTTACCAAAAAATAAAGAATAATTCACTTTAACAACTTAACTCATGCAAAGGGAAAAAAAAATTGGTATTTAGTGATTATACGTTACATTAATCGGTCGGTAAGCAAACTAACTTCTCTAGTATATATCATCTAAAGACAGTCTACAATATTATATTTAAAAAAAAAAAAAACAGTCTATAATGTTAAATTTTTTTTCTTCTTTTTCATACATTTATATTGAACCATAGACTTAAACGTTAAGTCAATATACCAATTGCGTACAAGTACAACAAGACCTGTCTAGGCCTTCGGAGCAAGTGACTCATTCTAATTAGCATAAATAAATACTAATTGTACGTTTAAGGGCTATATTTTTTGAAGTAAAATATAAAAAGATCTTTATAGAAAAGATCTTTTGAATAAAATAAAATCTTCTAAAATTCGATCCAAACATTTCTAAAAAGTCTTTTAACCCAAAAAATTTTTTGAAAGCTGTGCCAACGAGCCCTAATATTCACTTCACAAGTGCAATTGGTTGGGTAGAATTCACCATTAAACTTGAAGAATAAATATTTGATATGAGTCTTCTTATTTTTCTTTTTTTGTTATCCCAATCCGAACAGATATATATCTTTTTCTAGGCCTCCAATTACAACATTAAGACCTATAACTCCTTGAAGAATGAACTAATAATTTAATGTTAATCAAAGTTAATTTTAAGACTAAAATTTAATATACTACCAAAAAAAAATCCCTAGTCTTTTTGAAATAGCCTAGTGTAGTCTTTTTACCTTTCTCATCATGTGTTGTTGTGTAATCTAAAAGGTACCGATATCTTTTTTTTTTTTTCGCTCAAGGATAAACAAAAAGGTACCTATATCTATATGCTTGTATAAGAACTATGAATAAAAATGAGAAACGTTTTCTTTTATTATAACTAATTAACTTTTTAGAACCTTTCCTATAAGTTATAACCGCCTGCTCATACCTCTCTCTTTATTTTTCTTTTTTTTTTTTTTATCATAAGTGTCAAACCTAGCCCCTTAAAATTATTAATCCACCATTTTCAAACCTCTTTAATGTTAGGAAGCCGAACATATATTGCCAGTTAATGTATAATTGGAATGACGACAATGACTACCAGAAACCATTCGATCCATTCATATGATCATTTCAATATGTTTCCTAACAAGGGAATCATAGTTTTGGCTGTCTGTCATGATCTATTTTATCTTAAAAGAGAGAAACGAACAAAGTGGAAAAAGGTATATTAGGAAAACAGACAATGAGAAGTGGCCATGTAGCCCAACACGGCTGCAATTTAGCTAACCTCAAACTCATCTTTTCTACTTTATAGATGGCACCAAATTGATAAGAGAAGAGATACGAAGCTTCCACTTTCTCTTTCCAACTAAAATATAAGGGACCATTTGTAATTATTTTTAGGTCATGTTAGCTAATTCGGAATGTAATAAGAATAGAGAGAATTAGAATCTTATTTATCTATTTATGTTTTATCTAACACATTTAGGAAACAAAATTCTGGTAAATCACTCTGATAATTACTAGAAATTAATAAGGGATAACTCTTTTTTTTTTTGGTTCTCTTTCATTCATTCCTTATCAAGGATTAGTAAATAAATGTAGCAAATTTTTCAAGAGACCCGTTGAGGATTGCTTTCAACACTTAGATGAAACACTCATGAATTAATCTATCCTCCAGTAAAATATAATACGGTCTTTACCCCTAAAACGTTGTGTGAAGTGTGAAACAATAATTGAGTGTATAAATTTTATTTTTCCTTTTTTACTAGAATATTTAGAACATTTCATTTTGGTGGGTCTCATATTATTCATGTAAAAGTTGAGTCAAAGAACGTGACAATCAAACCCAGAAAATTGACAGGAGTGTAAACAAAAGGGAATGTTATGTTGGTCTTGCCGTTTTGTAGGGATACTAATCAAATATATGATAAAGAAACAAGTGATGTGGGCACATAAGGTGTTGAAAAAAAAAAAATAGAGGATTAGAAGGAAGAGACTCTAGGCTAAATAGCTCGTCTTGACTAGGGAATTTGTTTGAAGGTCACAAGATCAATAGTGAAACCCCATAGTAGGGGCTTTTCTAGATGTGACTGGAATGGATAGTCACAATTTTATGGCAACCCTTGATCAGTTGACCATCTTTACCCCTGTTCAATAGTCTACAAGCTCGCATATTCCTTTGTTTTTAAACGAATGGTTTGTTCACAGTGAATAATAATAATAATAAGCAAGTTTTTTAAGAGGGAAAAAAGAAAAAACGAAAAGTGTGAGACTCCTATTTGGTGACTGATAGGTGTTTTTGTGATAGAGAATTACTACTAATAATGCAAGTTTTTAAACATCAGCTCAGTTGATACTAATATCATGAACAAATAATATAAAGATGGAGAAAATTAGGCTCAGTGGCGGTTTAAAGTTGAGTTTTTAACTTTACCAATTTGTTTTTCAAAATTTTTTGGTTTATAGAAATTTTTATCATAAAGTTCCAAATATACCCTTAACTTTTCTCGTATTGATTGTTTATAGAACTTAAACCAGTAAGTTCAACAAAAAGAAAAAAATAAATAAACCGTCACAAGTAAAGAAGATAATTAACCAATCACAATTAGAGAATAAACTAAATCAGTCTCGCTTAAAAACATAAAATAAACCAATCTTTTGAAAAAGATAATAAATCAGTTACAATTAAAGATGAAAGTTAATCAGTTAGTAAATACGATCCTGAAAAGGCTGAAATAGTCAAAGAACCTAAACCAGTCACAATTAAAGAGGAAACTAAACCAGTCATGCTTAAAGAAGTAACTAAACCAGCTGGTTAAATAACATAAACCAGTAAGTTAAACATTAACCTAAATCATTCACATTTACCTCGTTGAGTTTTAAAATTAACTTTGGAAGAGAATTATTAAAATTCCTACGTTTTTTTTAAAAAATAAATATAAATAAAAAGCTGCTAAAAGCCGAAACTTGGAAATGGAAACTGCTATTTGTAGAAAACTACAAATAAATATGACCATCTCAAAATATACATTGCCGAATGCCGATGGTCTTAACGCTTTTTTTTCTACCTTAACACATATTTGCATGGATTATCAGCCATCCGTTATATCGTGGACATGCTACCTCTGTTGTCGATCTCATTATACTCAATATGACATTTTGACCCAAGCCACAAAAAAGTCGTTTCGGGCTTATAGCCCTCTTTTCATGCCCAATAATCAATGGCCTTTTGTAATCAATAGGCTTTTCGTAAAGGATTTGGACGTGAGGAAACTACACCGCATGCCATTTTCCTAAGCTATGCCTGTACGTTAATAAATATTCATTTTTCATTTGTTAATTTCTACATCTTTTTTAAGTCGTAATGATCTATATATATATATACCTCTAAATAAGTTAATTTGACATATTCTTGTATATAATTGATAGCTCATAATTAAATACATATTTTTTTAACTATTTAAAGATATTATTTTTTTAACTGTTTGATCATTATCTAACGGTTATCATAATTTGAGTAGACAGAAAAAAAATAATAAAAAAATTTATTATTTAATATTTTTCTTTCTTTATCTTTTACCATGAAAAAATGAGTGTGATGAATTTTAATTGAACAAAACAATATCTATAGATAGGTGAAAAAAAAAATACCTACGAGATTAGTGCCCATAATAGATTTATCAATATACATAATTTATTTATCAATGCATATAATTAATTTGCCGATATATACGATTTATTTAATATAATATATAATTAATTTATCACTGCATATACATCACTTACCTTAGTAGAAAGTTAGTTACTGGTATATATAATTTATTTTATTAGTGAATATAGATCATTTACCATATTTATTATAGTATATAATTAATCATATACTGTGGTAAATGATTCTATAAATTGATTAATGAATTTTATATACTATAGTAAATGAATTTTATACACCAGTATGTATAATTTATTTATAGTTGCCAATCCAGTAGGTATTTGTTTTTAGCTGATATCGTCATTTAATGGTGATCCAACGGTTATAATGAAGTTCATGAAAAGATATGCATCATTAATGTTATTTTTCTATCTTATTTTTTAATATAAAAAATTTGTAAAAAAAAATTTCATTTGCCAAAATGATATCTATATATAGGTAAAAAAAAAAATATATCTACTGGATTAATGCCCTTTATTTATTAATGTATATAATTAATTTGCCGGTATATATAATTCATTCATCATAGTTAATTTATTCATATATACTGTATTGTATAATTAATTTATATGCGTATACTAAATTTATCCTTGTCGGCCAGCAAGATATTAAACGTGGTCGTTTACAATTAAACCTTATTTATATTCATCCTTGCACCTAAATGAAAAGGTCAAATGTCTTTATTGTCATCGGTAAACGACATGTTTATATAATTGGACATGTTGTTTAAATTATTTTTTGTAAATGAAGTAAATAATTGTGATGATATTGATATACTACTTTTGTCAAGTAGTTAACTATTATTAAAAAAAAAAAAAAAAAAGCTGTTGCCTTAATTAACAATAATGGGTCTTTAGCTTAGTGTGGGGAGTGGAACTTCGTCCTCAAAATATCCGGTAAACGTCAATGTCTCTTACGTAGGTGTTGGGGCGGTTTCTCACCAGTCGTCCACGTGTCTCCTATTGCTGACGCTGGATTCTCCAACTGTTCACGTATCCTTGCTGTCTCAAAGCTCTCTGAACTCCAAGCAAGATCGGAGAGGCGGTGGTGGCTACCTGCAAAGATTCTCCGATGCTTAAGTCAGTGGTTTATCTTTGTGTTTGGTAGTAAGGAGAAAAATTTCAGTATGAATATCTATGTCTTTTTTTTCTATGGATCTCTCTCTCTGTTTTTCTTTGTTGCTTACAGACTATTTTATGTATATAAGTTTTTATGCGAACCTCTTCCTTTGGGAACGCATGGCTTCAATATATGTAATCCTGAGATAGTGAATAGCATGGTTCTCTATCTCAGGAAAAATCATAAGTACCTTTCACCTCAAGATCTTTTTTAACCATGACGGGCCGAGATTTCTGTGACCTCTTTTGTGCTACCGTGGCCTCATTTTCGCCGCCTCCTACGGCTTCAATCTGTCAGGAGCAAGATTTGGACAAATCGCCGTTCTATCAGGATGGCTTGTCCCTGTGCGCGCACCTACCCAGAAACGCATTTAATGCTCTGTCCGGGTCTGGAGCCAGGGCGCTGCTTTCAATTGTACCCAGTCTGAAGACCCTTGGGGCTTCCGACCCCTACAACTGTTGAGGTAAGGGTTGCTATTACTAGACAGCAGACCCTCGGGGCCTCAGACCGCCAGCTGTCGTGGTTGGGGTCTGATTGGCTGGACCGTCTGGGATCAGTTACGGGGATCCTGGGGCTTCTGACCGCTACGTTCGGAAGATCCAAAGGCCGATGGCGAGATCACGTGCGATCCGCGTGGCCCTTCTCGTGGTATAAGGTTCAGGAACGGGCCCCACAACTGCCCCCATTTCCCTATTTGATAGATTCGTGTCTATCAAGTGGGGAAACCGTCTCTTCGCTTCTCCAACCTAAGGGACGCACGTGGCTCCCTTTTCCCGACGCGGTGATACGCCATCTCTCATCACGAGATCTGTTTGAAATTTGAAATTTTGACTATTCGGTTTCTTTTATTCTTTCCTCTTCCAGAAAAACTTTTCGGCTTCTCTCCTTTAAAAGCCGCTACTGTGTTTATCTGCCGTTTTACCAAAATTTTCCATCGCCCCAATCTCTCAACATCTCAAGATTCCTGTTTCCTTCTCTTCCAAAAACTTTCACCCTCTCAGTCGTCTTTCGGAACAATGACTTCGAATCAAAATCAGGAATTACAGTCTGTTACATATTCAGAGTTGGACTCATTGAGGAGGCAGCTCTGCTTCCCCAGAGGAGTGACGCTTCAAAGAGTCAAAGGCCCTGTAGACTGGTACCTTCGGCCCTGCGCCCCCGAGGGTTCCATTGTTTTGGGCAGGAAGCACCTGGATTGTCTGCGATTCCCTCTTCCCCCTCTAGTCCATCAGTTTTTTGCCCTGACGGGCATCCACCCGATGCAACTGAATGCCAACGGGATTATGATTCTGATGGGGCTCTCTGCCCTGTCAGTTATCTACAACACGCACATCGACCTGGAGGTGGTCTTCTACACTTACAAACTTATTCTCATTCCTAAGAAGAGCTCCTACCCCACCTTCTATCTCCAGCCGCTGCCTGGGCGCCACATCTTTTGGGGATTGCCGCGGTCGGACAAACAATGGGACTCTCACGCCAGGCTTTATGCCGTTGGAGGGGCGTGGTGCTCCCCTTGGGTGAACGGAGTATATTTCCAGGTCCCCTCAGTCTTCTTGCAGAGTAAGCATCGGACTATGACCTTTGGGTCTGAGTTCTCTCGTGGTTTCATTGCTCATGTTACTTTGCCTTGTGCAGCCTCAGCAGAAGAAAGCAGGTTCGAGCCGCACCTGTCGGCTGGGCGGCTCAAAGGTCTGGAGGGGACCATTATCTTCAGCTCCCCGGGGGAATGCCGGCACATTCAAGCCGTCCTCAACCCCCTGACGATGAACCTGATGCCCAGGATGGTCTCATACCTCCCTTTTCCTTTACATACCTGGGTCATCACCAAGCATCTGAGGAGCCGGCTCGACGCCTCTGCCCTGAACCGATTTCGCCGGGATGAAAGTGACCGGATCACTATGGTGAGTCGGTAGGTTGCGGCCTCAAGCCAGTTGGCGGGCACCAATGATCTGGTAGTGCCGTCAAACCTCGAACTCGAGGAGGCCGTGAGGCTGGTGGCCGTGGAGTGCATCAGGTTCCGCGAGGAAGAAAATGCCGCCCCCAAAAGGGTTAGGGGTAAGTTTGTTTTTAAGTCTTTGAATCTTCGTGGGTCGGACCGTAACTATAAACTAACTTCGTCGTCTATTTTCCACAGGCTCTGAGACGGGCCCATCTGCTGGCCCTTCTCCCATCAAAGGGAAAGTTGCGGCGTCGAAAGCTCAAGCTAAAACGTCCGCTGGCCGGCGCCTCGTGGTGCATACGAGGGGAGCTGAATCAGCGGTTCCTCGTCCCGACGCCGGTGGGTCTCCAGCCGAGGGGCCGCCTGCCTTTCTGGCCTTGCGCGGGGAAGCGACAGCGACGCCTGGTCCGACCGAGGGGTCTGCAGCAGTGATCTCCCCCACCCCTGACTCCGGCTCGAAATAGAGTGCCACTAGCCTCGGTAGAGAGATCGCCGATCTCAGTGGGGGAGCTCCGAGACTGAAATCCAGACTCTCCTCTCCTCTTCCGATCCCCGCGAAACGGCAACGCGAGGTCGGTTCATCAAATGAGGAAGAGGTCAGGGTGGGGAAGAGGGGCAGGGTCGTCCTCTCGTCCGATAGTGACGATGATGGGGCGACGCTGACCCTTATTAGGAGGAAAAGGTTAGCATGCGGCAGCCAGTCCGGAGGAGGTGTGCTGCCTCTCTCCGTCCTCGACGGTGCTCCTGACGGCTCCGGGCCTTCCTCTGTCCCAATTGCCCCTGCTCCGGAGGCGTGCCTTGCGGATGGAGGGGATATTCCAATGACCGTCGAGGAGGGGCCGCGCTTCCCGGGCGTGAATACTGCACAAAGGGGTGATTCAGCCACGGAGCCAGAGCTGGAGGCCCTTACTCCAGAGAACGTCGAGCTACTCACCACCCGCACTCTCGCACAGGTTTGTCATACTTGGGTGTTTTTTCTATTTTTTCAACGTCTTTGACTAATGCCGACCCCCTCCTTTGTTGCTTAACTCGCAGCTGTCCGCCATTCGGTCTTTCTACTCTGACCGTGTCAAGGGTCTGACCGAGGAGCTGAGCTCCCGCTCCACACTGGCCGAGCGCAGCGAGGCCGCCCTCGCCGAATTGAGGTCTGATTTTGACACATATCGAGGCCTCGAAGAAGTGAGGGTTAGCAGTACGGTGGCACGCACCATGAGTGTTGAGAAGGCTAGGAGCGAGGAGCTAGCGGCAAGATTAGCTCAAGCGGAGGCGGACAAGCTTGCTCATTCCGAAGCCGCCAGGTTGGCTCAGGGCGAGCTGAGGATCAAAGAGCAAGAGCTTCAGAGTGCGGGGGCAGAGATGGGATTGGCCTTCATCGCTCGAGATCAGGCTGTCGAGGACGCCAAGGAAGTGAGGAAAGCTGAGGCGGCGGCCAAACTTGAAGCCCATGCTCTGCAACGCAGGCTTGATCGGTCCCACGAGGTAAACCGACATCTTTTTCTGGACCATAAAAATCTGATGGGCGCTCGGGTGGAGGGATCTCGTAAGCATTGTGCGGACCTCGCTGGTATTAATTCTTTGTTGGTCGACTTATCGCAGCGGCAGGCGGAACTCAGGCTGGCGACGCTGAAGGACAGACTGGCGGACGCGGAGAAGTTGAAAATTAGGTACCAGAAGCAGGTGGACGTTTTTTCTGCAGAAAGTTATAGGTCTGGCTGGGAGAATAGAGAATTTGAAGACCATGCTGAGATGGTAACACTAGACCAATTTGACGATCAGAAAGGCATCGAGAGGGACCACTACTCCATCAAGCACTACATGCAGCAGCTCGAGGATGAGATCAAAATTATATATCCATCGGACGTGTTGGAGATGCTTGCTGCAGAGACGGATGGACCCTCTACGTCTGCTCCTGGTGCTGCGGAGCTTACTCCTACTGCTGGTCTGCCAGGTCAAACTCTGGAAGCCACGGTCATTCAGCCTAGCCCCGAGGTCTCAATCGGAGAAGGGTCCGGCGCGGTCGTCGTATCCAGTGACGAATCCAATCCGGCCACGCCACTCTTCCTCGAAGC